>CAJUYH010008361.1:0-15620 GCA_910591685.1 Galerucella tenella | reverse complement strand
ATGACTTTTTAGTTTTTTTCGCATTTACTTTGATAGTATTTGTGTGTTTAGTAAATTTTCAGTAAATAGTTTTAAACATTCAAATTTTTAACACTCAGGAGGTCTATTCTGAAATGTGTGTACTCGTCTGCCTGGGTTATTTTAATCCAATTTAGCACTTATATAGTACCTAATTGGTTTTGGCAAATTTCCATATACAAGAAAATAAGGCAAGCAGCTAAATTCGTATTTATATACCGAAGGAACGAGAAAGGTGGCAAACGGAAATTTGTTTAAATAATGGTAGTAGGCGTGCCAATATATCCCATTTGTTTCCTGAGGGACAGTGGAGAACAAGTGAAAGGCGGCCACCGGTTTTCTTCGAATACCCCCGAATCTTCATTTACCTAATCGAAGTCCGTTGTTCTGACGACGGTCTCGAGAAACATTTTCAATCGGAGAGGACAGTCACGGACCCTAAATCTTTTCCGTCGAATTAACTGCACCAACTACAAGAACAAAATAATCCGATCCATACATTAGGTTCCTTTTAAATTACAGATATAGTAAACTATAGATTATAAGAATATAAAAGATCCATTAAAATTATTAGAATGTGTTTTTTAACTCTTACTCGAATTCTAACTTCCTCCACATACTAAAAGATATGCTGTCATACACTTTTAGGGTATTTTCGAACAACTTCGAAGGGTTTTAAAACTCTTATCACAACTCTACATGAATAAAGTGGCCTGTTGGTGTATGTAGTTTGCCATACTATAACTCGTAAATATTATACCACTCTAACTATTACAACATACAAATTAGTGAGACAGAAAAGGATTCCCGAAGAAAATTCTGTAAATAGGTGGAAACAACTTCAGAAACTGCTCGACTCCGGAAAATACTTTTCAAAGATTCTTTCACTTCCATAGGCTATATATGAAAAACCATAGGGTCATACATGGAAACTGGAGTTTTTACTGCAGGCACAACTACCGGACTCCCTATGGACAGGAATTATCCTCTAACTCCGTGCAAGGTAGGAGGGCTGGAGTATAGTCAAGCAAGTAATAGCCCAGAACAAAGTGAATGTGCTAATAATGATGCTGGGAAAATACTGATTTTGTCGATTTTTCTGTATGGAACATCAATAAAAATTTCTCAGTTTGGAGACTCCAGCAATTGTGCATTCTAAGAAGACGTTCATTGTGCGTCCAGAAATAGAAAATCGTCGTACGTCCGAAAATGGATGATAAGCATTGAACTGTGAATATACATGGTAGGTTCATTAGATATCCGAGCATTGGCATTCATTGGATGTCGCCAAATGTTGTCCATTGAATGTCTATAGTGAAATCCTGACTATTTTGGACAGCCTACAGAAAATCTTAATCTTCGCAAACCAAAATAGGGTAGCACTTAAGTGAAACCATGTGCAAACGGGTATTGTCGGCAATGAAACAACAGATGCCCATGCAAAAACAGAATTTTGAACGGCATTATTGGTCCTAAACCCGAATTTGGTATATAAAAAACTGCAGCACAGGTGTGTATATCGAAAGGATTCAAACAGAATATCAGACTACTGAAAGCACATACCAAAACAGGAACACAGCACAAACAAACCCACAGGGTCAATGACTACTCAAGTAGCAAGAGTTGCGTGAAGGACCATGAGAAAAAGTTGTTTTCTTGTTTTTGGAACGTTATGTACCAGGTGGTCGTTTCCGAAACGTTGCTGAATTTATTAAAAAACGACTGTCATCTGACAGTTTACATTACGTGGTTTATCCAAAATCCCTAACACCAAATAATTACTGATGGCCACAATGAGTACTTGGAGAAAACTTTTCAATAGCTAGACTGCATTCAGATATTATACCGAAAAATAACGATTTCTAAATAGAAATAATTATCAGCACATTCCATTTTACTGCCAAATATACTAGTACTTTATACCAAAAAACACACGTGCCTTTAATCCGTTGCCAATGTCTAAAAGCTGAAAATTGAAAAAAAAACGTTTCACAAGCAATATTCAAAATTGATATTTATTGAAACGTGAAATACCTAAACAGTATATTTGTAAATCACTAGTAGAACACAAATAAGGGTTTTGGACCCTCTATGCTCACGTTTGTTTCATTTCCAATTTCAATGACCGATAATGTCTTCAAAGAGAATTCACTTTAAACATGGCGTTGGTACCTATACTTATAACTTTATACCCGAACGAGACCGAGCTGCTTTATCCGATCAAAACTGAACGTGTCCTATCTGCGCTCCTTATCGATCAGTTGTCTTGTCAGCTGTCATTTTGCGTGTGTATTTTCTCAACGTATATTTGTATTCTCGTATAGTTCTGTGGGAACAAAAAATAAATATATTCCCAAAAGCATGACTGACTATTTGTTGTATACTAATACATTAAACGGCTTCAAGAGGTAAAACCGATGGGAATTAAATGGAGCAGTATACTGGCGCCTTGCCAAGTCAGGCAACAGCAGATTCAACGCTGGGGGGGTATACCAGATAAAAAGATGAACTCTTGAGGTTAGGCTCCGATCTTCTTTTATATTCACTTCATGAAGCAATCTCGCGAACAGTATTGACACAACAATGAAAAACTAGTTATATGATTATCTAAATATCGCGTCATGTCCTCTAAAATATTTGAAAAAAGGTTACTTGTGAAAACAACTACGCGAAGATGTTTTAAATTTAACTCTAAAATTACGCTCCGGTAGACACACTTAACTCAATCAGAATAGATCACAAACAACAAAGAACAATATTGGTTCGAAGAAGCTGTTTACAATTTACAGATGCGATTGAGCAGTAGCAGTAGCAGACGGGTTTAAGTAATTAGTTACTTATTATATGTTTTTTCTTCAGTATATCTCTGGTTTCTACCACCTTTGTATAAGGAGAGGAATTGTAGCTTGGCCTTACGGGAATATAATTTGACGAAGTGGACGCTACCAATAGATGTCAGTGGGAAGTCAGCATCCACAGTCTTACTTTACGTCGTAGCTTGAATCGCATATTTTCTCAGCTTTGGTAACCGAATCATAAACGAATAAATGCCATCAGGACACACCCATAACCACATATTCAATTTTTACCGTCCAAAAATTACATATACATGCTATCAGTACTGACCTCTTTTGTACAATATAATAGACGTGTGAGAACTTACAATGGAAATTGTACGCGTCAAGTAAATTTCATTATCGATTAGTGAGAAACATTGAATTGACCTACAGCATGCCTACGGTGATTGATTTTACATTGTTATTTATCCACTCACCGATAGATGTCGCATTACCAGTAAATAGACTCCAGCATAGTTTTTCACTCTAAATTTTTGGTACAATAACTCTATTTAATTTTTTTTGTTTTCGAGTGCGATCAAGGGATAGAGTCCGAGGTCAAACCAGGTTCTGTTGCTTCCAAATGAATAGATGGCGCGAAATAACAAGATGCATATAACCTTCAGGATTCATGTATACATTTTATGATATTATTTTATTGTATTTGTTGTATTTTGGTGGTAAGTACTTTCACCAATTCTTGAATATATGTCCATAAATTAAAGATGAGTATGCTTCTAATTTCTTTTCATTGAACTGTGTGAAGCCATCAATATTATTTAATATATTGGTAACATATTGCCTCTAAAATACATATTTTTTCAAAATTCTGAGGGGTAACATGAATTTTAAAAATTGTGAACAAAATGAAACCTTCAAAAAAGTAATATTTGGAACAGTTGGTGGTGATGACAAGATGGCTATTCCTGAAAATGCTCCAGCTACTTTTAAATGATGCAGGATTCAGTTAGTAAAACTGATGAAAAGGGAATTTTAATATAGTATAAAAAGTTATAGGTTGCAGTTCACAGAAACATCTCCCCTTCTAGATCTTTTGGGTCTCAGTGAATGTCACTCCAGTAGGTATACATGCGAGCTCACACTATCTATATATTGGAGACTACTCACACGATTTCTATCAAAACTAGCATATAAGTAGAACAAGCTATGGCAAATTTATGGAAAATATTTTAACATACATGTTACTTCCAGTTATACCGAAAGTAAACGACAACTTTGTTATTTTAAATGTGACACTCTGTGTGATATTAATCTTTTTAATAACAAATTGACAGTTTGAGACCTTCATATTCATCTAGTTGATTAGTAGGAGAATCAAGGTCATTGGTGACATGTGGAAAACTTCTTTTTTGTATACAGGCTTGTTAAAAAAAGGATGAAAAGTTCAAGTTCAAGTTCAAAAATGTTGAATATCTTCATTTTTTTAAATAAAACAACCCTATTCTTATTCTTTTACTCAACTCCAAGGCCGGTATAACCGGAAGTGACATGTATGTCAACATATTTTCTATATTGAGTTAACTGTATAAACCCTCACTTCGTGGAATCTACTCATCATATGGTTTTAAATGAAACTAACTGTTTTTAAATGACTCCACAATATATTTGTAAAAATCTGTAAATTGCAAGTAAATTGACAATTGTTTCGATATAAATATCATCATCAGATGGGCAATATCCCTGAAACTATGCCGAGATTTGGAGAAAAATCCAGGTTTGATGTGGATTTTGAAATCTCGATTTATTTAAATTATAGATAATAAAAAGTGGCTTCCTTGAATTTTAAATATATTGACATTTAAAATACTCGAAATTCCATATATTAAATCATTTTTCATGAGTATTCAAATGAATCTAGGTTTAATTTCAATACAAACTAGTTAAGTTTTAAGCCAATTTGCCACCACGGGCAGGTGCCTGGCTTTCTCCACCTAGCGCCGTCCCTAATGTTACCAAAGATACAAGATTGAAATGGAACCAAAAAACAAGCAAGGGGAATTTTTAGAATACGGAGAATATGTCAAAGGATACAGGGTGTACTCCGATATGCTCTGAAAATGGTGAAAATCCATAAGATAATGCTGAAAATTATTGAGGTAGAGGATGGACTAGTATGCAATAGATAGTTTGAAAAAGGAAAGGAAACGAAACCCACGATATGACAACTACGGAATGGTTTTGGAAAGCATTTTAGTATCAATTAGTAATAAAAAAATAGTGATTGTGCTACGATAAAGCGCTGGTGAGTAGTGAAGGTGAAAAAAGGATTAAAAGCTATTAGTCCTTCTACTGCGACATGCATTTTTTGTAGTTCCCTACCGTTTGAGGCTCCCGAACACATGCTATGCGCACTTGTCGGTATAGGAAATTCCTGACCACATTCCCTTCCATTCGTAGTGCGTGATCCCTGGCTTAAGAGGGCGATGTGTCGATCTTACTGAGTATGCATTAGGCAGTTTTTTCTTGGTATACCACATATACTAGGGTACACCTAGTAAGGATCACAGATAACCCACTGGACCATATAATGCCTGAAGTAGGAAAAATAAAGCAATAATCATCTAGTTGATATATTTTATTCATAACAAAAAAATAACACAATAAATGAAACATTTTTTCACATATTTCAATGACAAGCATGAAGAAAAATAAATGTAGGGAGTTCAACAACAATGCAATAAACTAGGTAGGTATACTTCAACTTCTTTCCAGCCAAACTGAACGTTGTTCTTCATGTCTGGAAAGTTCATAAGCTGTATAGAGTATAGAAGAATAAATACCTTTATATTCTGTCACTTTTCAGTTAATGAAACATGTTTTACTTAATAAAAATAAAGCTTACCGGGTGCACCTCACATTACATTTTCTTGGCATTGTCTCTTGAAATCAAAGTTCTACTCTAAACAATAAAAACCAACTACAAAAACTCAAAACACCCACAAATATATTTAGCAACATAGTTTGTAAAACGTTGGTCTGCAGTTGTTAGGTTAGGATATATCAGCAGATACTACTTACGTCGTTACAGTTCTCATGAAATTAGGAAAATTAGAAGTGGCAGATCCTCGCCCGTTCAGAGTGCCCATCCCATACCCCAATATGGGTGCTTGTGGATTTCGACTTGCAAAACCGTACCAAAAGTATGGGCTGTATTTCTGTGGTCTTAAACCGTAAAATTAATTTACTGTTTATGCTGAAAGTGGAGAATAATTTGAAAAATGGACCCAAGACTCCTTGTGAGTGGACGAGAAATTTCACTATTCTGTGGAATGACAGATTGTATGTTATACGCGTAGTCCAGTCGATGTACTCTTTAACGATACCAAAGTATGCCTGGTATCTGCACGAAAAAATCGGCTATGCTATTAGCTATTATAATATGAGACCATTTTTCTTAGACTTGATCTAGGTCATCTTATCTGTTTCTTGATCTACACCTACGCAGAGAGTTCAACCATTTTGTTAAATATACTTACATAATTCGATAGAGTGAAAACTGAAAATTGGAATTATTAATTGTTGTCCATGTTTCATTAAATAGTTTGTTTCCAAAAGTACATAGAGTATTAGAGTGCAATAATTCTGTTTCACTGTCAAAATTATCATTGAGATCAATTCCAATAAGCTATATACTATTTTAAATATGAATGTATAAATCTTCAATTTTTATAGCGTGCTATACAGAATTTTTCCAGCTTTGAATGTGTATAATATATTATCAACTACATTGTAACGATATCCCACCGAAACATTTTCAATTACTTTCATACAATTTATTATCAACAACTGAGAATGACTTGATGCACTCCTATATTTCTTACACACACTCTTTGTTTGTAGATAGAATTGTTGTTTCTTGTGGTGGTCCTCTGCCATAGTGGTGTACAAACAAATGTTCATCGACTTCTTTGGTTTATAATCTAGAACAAAATTACATTTAATTACATTCAATGAGAATAATACTATGGAGAATAAATATAACATTAAAAAAACTACCTATTCAAATCCTTCGTTCTAACTAAATTGAAAGCTGTTTTTCCTGGATTGGAAGTATGAAGCTGTTTAAAGGAAAACTACTTCAGAAATTTGTCACTTAATATGTAATGAAACATGTTTTGTTCAATTTTACTTATAATAAACTTACCGAGTACACTATCTGTTATATTCCTTCACAATAAATTTGGACTTTTCTTTTTCGATAATGATTAATGATATATAATAATACCTAATTCACATTTCCAGGACAAACTTGAAGAACGAAGTATTATACATCACAATACATGAACCGTAAAATGGTGTGAAACAGCGTAAATTGACAATGTGAGGCATGCGCAGGAAACTTACTCGTGAAAAAACCTGTACACAATTTTCAGAGACATCTGTAGTTGTCATGAGTTATGACTGAATACATGATCAAGTTTTTTTTTCAAAGATGGCGCTGCTTTTGTATATAACTGAAATTTTACGTTGGTAGCACACATGAAATGGTAGGATTGGTAAGATTTTCTAAGCTGTCAGCTGTTTGTCTATATGGAAGTGTAGACTTTTGCAGGTTGAAGGGGGGGAGGGGCTTCTAATGGGGGGGGTTAAGAATAGGAGTTTAAGAATTGGAGTGGCTCCTTGTCCTATCCCACTGCGACCTTTGCAGATCTATTGTGGTACTCCCTATATTTTGAGCTTTATATCTAGCTTCATTCTTTTTATTAGACTTATTAGACTGAATACCGCCTCCCTTGCGTAGCTCTTTTCCCTCGGTTTTTCTTTCCCGAGTAAGTGAAACCGCACCTTCACAGAGTATGTGCTCCGCGGCTTCGTCTTCTTCCTGGCAGAACCTGCATAGGCTGTCATCTGCTAGGCCAATTGTGTGCATATGTTTCCTCAGCCTACAATGTCCGGTCAGCATTCCCACCAACATCCTCGTCGTTTCTCGACTTTGACATAGTAGGTCGTGTGACAGTTTGGCCGAAGGGCTTTTAAGGGATAATTTAGCGTGCCTTTGTCCTGGGGTTTCATACCACCATCGCAACGCCTGGTTGTTTATCCATTTGTGGATGCTCTTTTTACTTAGGTCATTTAGCAATTCCACAGGAAGGTTCTGGCCCTATCATGACCTCCGTTGCTCCCTGCTTGGCTGATTCATCGACCTTTTCATTGCCTTTTATTCCTTGATGACCTGGTACTCAGGCTAGGGTCACTATTATGACCACCTAGTCTGTTGAGGGCCTTGCGACACTCCCACACCAGATTTGATGTTATCCGATATCAGCGTATCGCCTTTAATGCTGCTTGGCTATCGGAGTAGATGACGATTATTTGGTTATCCACCTCCTGTCTCATCAACTCTTTGAAACGCACTTTTCGAGTGTTAAATAAAAAGTTATATGAAATTTATTGAAGAAATAATTGTATTAAGCAATGATTCTCAGGAGTGGCTTTCGCCGAACTTGAAAAAAAAACAGAACTGTAGCTTAAAAGAAAGTTAGTTAATAAAGTTGAGCGCCACGTGGTTTTTTTACTTTTTATAAAAAGAATAGGTTAACCCCGAAACTATGAATAGAGTTCTGTCCTGTTAGTTAAGCATTCACTATATGTATAATTCACTATATGATAACTTGAAGTGTGTGTCTATAAATTCAGTAGGAAGGAAGTTGAAATAAAATTCATACAAGTTAAACAATAACAATAGATTGTGATTTAATTAGTTCCTTAAGAGTAAAAAATATAAGATTATGTTGAAATTTAGGTTACTTGAAGAGTAGAACAAAAAAAATATAATAACAATCTCAATGGGTGAAGCCATTAGGTTTACAGATTATAATAACTAAGAATTAAACGGGGTGAAGCCCTTTTAGCTTGAAAGATTAACCACTGTGAAAACTATCAGGCCAAAATATATATCCCACAGCGATTGAAATGCTAACGTCTGTTCTAGTCGATAACTCAAATCGAAAACCAAGATGGCTGTTTTCGATTCACAGTTAACCACCTCCACTTAGGACGAGTTTTGCGACAATTGACACCAAGTCCCTGGTTATACGATACGGCAAAGCAACCGGAAGAATAACAAAAGGCGACTGTGAAACTTCACGTTTCATCTTATGCATAGCATTGCACCGTCATTACCTCTGCCTGAAAGACAGTAGTATGTTTCCCTAGGCTTAAAGATATCGCGATCTTCTCTTGTACCCCATATATTCCGGCTACTACTACAGAGTCTGTTTTAGAGCCATCAGTGAACCATCAACTGCAGTGGAGATTCGCTGTTATAGGATGCCCTGCTTCCCAGTCCTTTCTATCTGGAATGTAAACTGTATATTAGTTTTTAAAACTGTATTGTGGGGCAATCTGATTCATTGGCATTCCCAGTATTGGATCTGCCTTTATTTCTCCATATTGCTTTCCTACCGTGTTCTTGACTTATCGGAGGAGGTCCCTGTGATAATCTGTGACCAACAGATCTTGCATTTCTCTGAATGAAGATATGCAGTGGTGGTAGGTTTAGTATTACCTCCAAACTAAATAATAATAATTCTTGAAGAAAGTCCAACCCATAGTGACTTTTCGTATCTCGTAACGAAGGCGGGGATAAAAATTAATATACTCGTTTATTATATGTCGGAACTATCAAATAATTCATATCAGGAAAATTAAATGTTAAAAAGTGCTGTATGACATCGGTTGCAATCTGACCAATCAGAGGTCTACAAGGTTGCCTATTTAAATTTAAATTACTTTTCCTGGTTTTTAAATGAGGTATAATATTTTTGTGGATATTATATTGTGTCCATAAGTTAGGTATTCTGTGGACAGAATATATAATGAAATTAAATAACAATTATCAATTTTTATGGAAATAAATAAATAGTTAGTTTAAAGTTGGTGAATTTTTGTTTCACTTTTTGCAGTTGACATAAATCACCAAGTTTGAAATATATCTCAAGGTTATCTATGATGTATCTACCATAGATCTTATATCTAGTACCCTGCCAGTACCCAGGGTAGGGAATCTCCGAACGAGCGAGGGTACCGCCACCTAGGGGGTCGGAAATATACTAAAATTGCGGATTTAATGAGAACATGAAGAGAACTGTAACTCCGTTGAAAGATACTTCCACCTGTTTCCACCCACTTCGACTGTTTAACTTAACCTAATAACCACTAGACCATTCCAGAACACGTGACTTTGACAGGTCGGCCATCTTTGCTGAGGGGCAGACAAAGTTCTTTTATGGTTCAGTTGCATTGTTATTTTTGTTTGGTTAACATTAATTTTGATCTCCTGTGTTATAGTTTTTGAAAAAAGTTTTTACATTCATAGTTTGTAGTATTTAATAATAACAGAAAGAGACTGCTTGTTAGATTATTGAAATAATGTCGCTGTCACGAAGTGCATATTTTGCAACACTATCGGGAGATGTTCTTTCGCGTTATTTAAAGAAAATTGCAGTGATAAATAACATTGACCCGTATACCCTTACAATTAGTGAATGTTTGACGTCCCAAACTGATTTACCCACTGTGACCATGCTGGATTTAGTAGGTTATTTAGTGGAAACTCATAGCTACTACACAACTAAGCAGTTGAAAGCTGTAAAAAGCTTGAAAGCCCATGAAAATTACAACTCAGGGGCAATTCTGAAATTTATGGCTAAGAAAGTAAACGACGCTTTCGTTGTTTTAAGCAAGGTAAAAACATTTCTCAGATGAAAAATTTTAAAACTTTTCAATCCCTATCAGAATGATAAATAAAATGTCTGGAACATATACGACCATTTCTAAGCTGAGTTTCTGTTAAAGGACCTCGTTTTAAAGTCCTTATCCATGCCTTACGCCGTTCACTGGATAATGCGTTCAAATAATCTCCCCGATTTGTTAAAACGGCAGGAAATCTGAAAAATGATACCTTGTCTCTTTCAGCTCGCATAGAGCATTTCAGAACCGAACAAAACGATGGCATTTTCAATAATATTACAGATGAAATACTGTAAATCTCGAAAGTATAATTTATTCTCAAAAACTACTGGTCAAAAACTTAAAAATTGATGTTGACAACGCTTTAGTTACAATGCAACTGAACCGTAAACAAACTTTGCCTGCCCCTCAACAACCTGTCAGTGACGTCATTCTGGAATGGTCTCTTGTTTGTAGACGTGTCCAGTCTAAATCACGTCTAAATTATCTACGTTGTAGGCGATTTTGTCAATTTTGTGCCTTAGTAGTAAATTTTCCAAGTTATTGTATATATATAATATTTTGTTTAGGTCGGTGTGTTAGTTTAGTTTAGTGTGGACTTTTTTATATATAGACAATGGCAACAAAATGTATAGTTGAGGACTGTAGGTACTGTGAGGTGCACCCGGTAAGTTTTTTTTAATAATATAAAACATGTTTAATTAACTGAAAAGTGACAAAATATTGAAGTAGTTACTCTTTTATACAGCTTTAAACTTCCGAGCCATGAAGAACAACGTTCGGTTTGGCTGGAGAGAAGTGGAAACCTCTTTTTGGATTTAACAGGGCACAAAAATTGGAGAATATGCCCTCGTCACTTTGGCCAGGACTGCTTTGTTAGAGTAGAAAAAGGCGAGGGCATGGTATTGAAAAGGTTTTCTTTGCCATCCCTGTTTTTGCCTGGTAAGTAAATTTTTTTGTACATATATTTATTGAATGTTATTATATTAGAGTGTTTTTTTAGATTACAATCCAAAGGAGGGATCTGATTTTTTGTTTCCCACTATGGTACCCTCACAGGTAACAGCTCTTCAGCAAAATAAAGGTATTTATTGTTGTAAGTTTGATATAATTTAACTGATACAAAGTTTCTGTAGATGCGATGAAAGAATCTGTTTTTTATTCCCCAGTTGGGAAGGTGACAACAACAACCAAAACCTATTCAAGGGAATTGATTGATGGTGAGTTTTTTGCAACTCGTTATGATATAATTTTGGCAGTCATACAATGTACCTAAGAAATATTAACATAATTTTTATGTTACAGCTATTCCATCCACGAGCCGGGTGTGTGAGGAAGACTTTTTGCAGAGCATCAAGCCATTGTCAAATAATGGTATGTATCAATTAAAATATCTTCTATATGTGTCTTTTGTTATATTATTTGATCTGTTTAATTTCCATAAAAAACAAACTGAATAACATGTTTTATAGTACTATATTAGTAAATGATTAAATTGTCTACAGATACTGCAAATATGTATGCTCCACCTCCCAGAAGTAAAAAAAAAGAATTTCTCGAAGAAAGGTACAAGCGTTTTTCAAAGGTGAGTAGTTTCAAGAAATAAATATGTACCTAAATGTTTACAATCATATATTATGTGTGAGCTATATGAATAAAAATATCCAAATTTAATTAGATAATATAATATATTAGTCATGATAGTCATAACCAAGTCATAATCATAAGCAAACTAGAAATGGATGTGTTTCATGTTTTCTTTAATATACATCTGCCGATCTGCCCACAGAAACAGTTGCTGATAGATAAAACTATTTTTTTATTTGTACGAAACAATATTATTCTTAAAAAATATCTTTGAAATGAGTACATTTAACATTTAACTCAAATTACTTTCTTTATTTGCAGAAGCCGAGGCATCAACAAAAAAAGATTTTTACAAGACAGTGACCCTCATAAAGCGCCTTAGAGCAAAAAATGTTGACCAAAAAGATATAAAACATTTTGTGAAACTAGTTACTGAAAAGGAAGGGTTAGTGAACATCTTGGGTAATTATCAATTTTTTTGAATCAAATCTGAAAAATTTGCGTATGAAGCCCAAGGGGCGTAGGTTCTGCCAAGATGACAAATTGTTTGCACTGTCATTGTACAAGAAAAGCGCCCGAGCGTCCAAGTTTTTCAGCTTACCATCTCGGAAATCTTTAAACAAAATGCGGAGGATTTGTCAAATTGTTGCTAAAACGAAAAATATCAGTATTTCGTAAGTATTTGATGCGTACTTATATTTCTTTGTTGCCGGTATATATTTTTTTCATTTTTGCGGACCATTTTACCTTATACATGTAACGTAGGGTCATTTAAAGAAAAATTACTATTACTTTGTTTTTTTTATACCGATTTACGAGTTCTATTTTTTATGACATTCCGGTTAGAGCTGGAGTATGTGTAAAATCAATTGGAAAAGTTAAAGAACGTATTCGTCTCCCTTTTACGTCTTTTTCCTTTGATTGAACATATGTCGGCATGAGCTATTCTACACGCCAACTTCAGAAGCCGGTAGCTATGAGTTATGTAAATGTTTACTTCTAGAATTCTTCTAATGAATCACAATATTAATTCACTTTGTTTCCGATCATATACAATAGGCATTATTACAATTATATTAGTGTAAAAATATTAATTGGACGAATTTGAAATGTGATAGATATCAAGGTATGTGGTGAGATATTTAATAATTTTTCCATTCGAGATAACTTTTTGTTTCAAGTACGATTTTTTTTCTTCTTAAATGAATAATAAACATTATATTCCCAATAAG
This sequence comes from Galerucella tenella, assembly GCA_910591685.1. Lineage (NCBI taxonomy): Eukaryota > Metazoa > Arthropoda > Insecta > Coleoptera > Chrysomelidae > Galerucella > Galerucella tenella. The sequence goes on along the minus strand of CAJUYH010008361.1, from coordinate 2,233 downwards.
AGGCCTACATTTGGGATTTATTTCAAATTGAAGGAAAAAATATCTGTATAGGGGGATTTTAAAGGTGGTAACATTTTTCAGTAGTATTTTTGGAGAGTAAGTCTATGCATAAATTTCATTTCATATAAAATAACTGTTAAATTTGAATGGAAACATACACAATTTATTTAACAAATTCCATTTCATCAATTTTGTTTGAGAGATAGTTCAAGTAGTACTGCGTATTATCAATAATCATGTTTTTTCTTGTTTACTCCTTTTAGTAGATTTAAATATTTATCACTCATCAACGATTCGGATGAACATTTTTTCGGTTTTTCGATTCAAAAGTGCCTTTTTAATTCAAACTTGACCCGGGGACCACAGAAAATTATCATTTAGGGCGCATTCGATTTGAAATGGACTATATAAAATGTTTAACTGAAAAATTGAGGCCGGCAAAAATTGTAATAAACGATTTAGTGGAACAAAAAATCTAAGGATTGGTTTTTTGCAATTATCAAACTATTTGGAATATTTAAAATTTGAAAAATTATACTTAAGTATAGGTCAGGAAACAACTAAAAAAAGTACTACCTGTTGGGAAAAAGGTACTATCTACACACATGGATAAACAATGATAAGCTTAAATGTATTATAATGATAGGTATAGGTATATAATTTTTTTCAGGATCTAAAAGTAGCGATACCAGTGAAAATTGTTGAGTTTGGAATTTTGGAACCGTTGGAGAGACTCTTCAAGTAAAAATTGAACAATCACTAGTCCGTCTTATCCCCAGGATGACCACTATGTTCAAACGTACAGCATTTTATTAATCCATTCAATATTTCATTTTGTCCCGACGTCTACATATTTTCTAAATACTTACAAGTAGGTAACTTTTTCAAAAGACATTATGTCAACTATGGCGTTTCTTACGTTTGCCAGCATTCCTTTCCCAAGTATTTTACAAAGTTTATTCTGTTATTTTTCATAGTTTTTCAAGTATTATCTCAATGAACCTACTTGGTTGATTACGATTGACATTTCCTTCACGGAAACACGTAACCACGCTGTGGGAAAGTACTCAAAGACTTAGGGTGTTTGTAAGTCCTCGCCTGCAAAACGAGCCGTCACCTATTGGGTCGAGTGCGAAAAGTGTTCGCCGGCAGGGGAAATTGTTGCCCAGTATGGGCTATCAAAATATCGCAAATCAACATTTTCATAATTCATTCAGAATTTCATTTCGTCCAACATTCAAGCCCGGACGTCCGCAATTACTATTTTTAACCTTGAAGATCAAGTTATAAAATTTTGTATTATACACGCTCCTCCCAAATATTAACCTGTACAGGATAATATGGTCACTCTGTCCTGTCTTATCCTTTATCAAATCCCTCTAAGACAACTTATTCGTACGAATTCCAAGGATGAGGTGAAGGAAAGAGTCAAATTTGTCTGCAACGATTATAGTTTACATCTTCTTGATGGAAACATAAAAAAAGTAAGCTGTATAAAATATTTAATTGATTGTTATTGTGAAAATAAATAGAATGAACTAAATAGTGATAGATTTTTTGTGTTGTAGTTGAAATAATTCAGATTCAGTTACCATCTTTATCAATATTGACGGAAGAGTACAGAAAATGGACAAGATTTGTGATACAGCTTTACAGAAGCCAGTTAATCGAACTGAAATGGACCTCTACACTATAGAACATCTCTACACTCTCTAAAGGTTTCAAGTCTACGTATGCCTTTATTTAAAAGTGAGTTTTTTATTGAGAAAGAAATGATTTGTAAATATAAGTACTCTACCATCATTGCCGTCAATATTCCTTCAACAACTAACAATTTTTCAGGATCTAAAAGTAGCGATACAAATGAAAATGGCAGAGTTGGGAATTTTGGAATCGTCGGAGAGACTCGACACGTAAAAATGGAACAATCACTAGTCCGTCTTATCCCCAGGGTGACCACTATGTACAGCATTTTATTATTCCATTCAATATTTCATTTTGCCCCGACGTCCACATATTTTCTAAATAATACCTACAAGTAGGTACCTTTTTCAAAAGACATAATGTCAACTATGGCGTTCCTCATGTTTCTTTCCCAAGTATTTTTCAAAGTTTGTACTGTTATTTTTCATATTTTTATCAGTATTATCTTGATGTACCTACTTGGTTGATTACGATTGACATTTCCTTCACGGAAACACGTAACCACGCTGTGGGAAAGTACTCAAAGACT
>CAJUYH010008360.1:23957-39577 GCA_910591685.1 Galerucella tenella | reverse complement strand
GGAAGATTGATGGGTAATGTGAAAGGACCGGGAGAATGGAAGAGGAGGATAATTGGTAGGACGGTAGAGCAGAGTATGCTGCATGGCGCTGAAGTGTGGGGTGAGAAAGCAGGGGTGAATGCGATGGTTAGACCACTCCTGCGGGTGCAGAGGGAAATACTTTTGAGGGTGGTGCAGGCGTACAGGACAGTGAGTGGACTGGCAGCAGCAGTGCTGTCACGGTCCTATCCATTGGATCTGATGGCTAGAGCCAGACAGAAACGCTGGAGGGGTGTGAGCAGAGAGGAAGTACAGGAATGGATGGATGAGGAAATGGAGAAAAGGTGGGCGAGTATGAGGGCGCGCTAAAAGGAGCGATTGGGAGCAGGAGAAATTGGGTGGACCGGAAATTTGGGGAGGTGAACTACTTCTTGACGCAGGTGTTCACAGGGCATGGGTCGAGAGTGGGTTACCTCCACAAGATTGGGAAAAGAGAAACTGGAGTGTGCGAGAGATGTGAAGTGGAGGATGATGTGGGACATGTGTTTAGATGCTGGAAGAATGAGGAAGTTTTGAATAAGTTGGAGAATAAACTGGGACAGGCGGTGTATTGGAAAAATATGGTGGAGATTATGTTGAGGGGCGAGGAGGAATGGATGGAGATAAGTGGCGTAGTAGAGAGCATGATAAGGGAAAGAGAAGGACTCGCTATGGCATGAGAGAGGTGGGAGTGAAAGAAGGAGGAAGATAAGGGAGAGTGTGTGAGGGACCGCCGCCCGTCTTGAAGTATGCTAGGGTAGTGATTCCAAGGCGGGAGTAACGGCGAGTTTGAGGTGGGTTTGGTTGGTAGGCATCTCCGTGGGGATGAGTCCAACACTGTCTGGGTACTGGTTAAGGACCCAGTCGAACATGAGATTCCCATCTCGGCCCGAAAAAAAAAAAAAGATCTGATCTGGGGCTGTATTCTTGACAGAGAAAACTACCCTCTCAGAGCCATCTCTGTTAAGCTAGGAGTACCTACACACCAGGTACTAAGCGCCTGCACTTACAAAGGATGGTGCGAGGGTAGAAAAGCTTTTTAAGTTGCACGAACTTGCCGCAAGGAAAAAGACAGGCAGTCGCACAACACAACCTCTTTGTGAGGGGAGAGATCTTTTACATTTTAACGAAGTAACCATTTTTTATTGTTTCCCTCGCATCAGCACGAGGTACCAAAATGGCGGTATAAGGATGCCATAAAATAGTTTCATCCAAGTCTTATAATTCTTATAAATAATATAATCTCTGATCGTGAGTCAGTGGCTCAGGTAATTAGTAATTAGTAACATTTTATACAGTGTATGTTAAATTAATAAATAGTTGTGAAAACCAGTAATTAGTGTCCTGTCCTGTCATTGGAAACCGACACCGGCACTTTCATTCGCCTTAACAGGTTCGTAGAAGGTTGAACCACGACCCAAGAGAGAATACTGCATCCAGCGAAGTCTTCATGAGTAAGGTAGAAATTAATATTGTATACTTATGCCTAAAAGTGTTAATAATTGAATGGCGGCCATCAGCCTTAACCGATGCCAACGCCGACAGGTTGTAATCAATCGGTTACCACAAACTATGCGTGAAGACAAGATAAAGTGTGATAGCGTAAAATCTTGTGTGTATGATTGATATATTTTTATAAACTTATTTATCGTCATAATTATTATTTATTCAAGTAAAATCATAACGTTTCAATAGTAGACTCAATCGAGACGAACAAACCCGAACAAAAACCAGAAGATATTTTATCTTTGTCACTGCAGTGACAGTGTATTCAAGCAAAATAAAGACAAGATAATGTATTCTCTCGGAAAGCTCTATTCCCTCAGTCAAATATAGAGCACCTGGTGGTATGCTAAAGATTTCAGTGGTGCCTGCCTAGTATAAGTTCTTTTGGTCTTTATACTCCCTTTCGTTGTTCATTGGCAAATTCATGATGATAGCTTAGATTCTCGCCTGGAATATGGATGCAAACTTCAACATTTCTTCCTGGCTGCATTCTTCCAACCCATCCCATCTTAGCTGAATATTGTATGACTGGTTTGTCGTTGATTGCCGCCAGCATATTATCGCTTCTTATTTCAATCAGTGATTTTGTGAGAATCGGGGCGACGACCCAGCTCTGTAGTGGAACGCGTTTGATGCGATAATTACAGTCAAGCAAGGTCGGACATGGTTAGTACTTGGATGGGTGACCAAGCCAGGAAAAACCATAGTATAGACCCGTACAGCTTGCAGCGGACTAGCATATCACAACTCGCAGACATTATATACCAATGAGCACGAGGTATAATGTAGATATGCCGTCTTTCGGAAGAGACGTAAAACCGAGGTCCCGAATCAATGGATGTTGGGCTCGTTAAAGAACGCTACCACTGGTTGGAACACTAGTAGGTTTGCCAAAATTTCCGGTTAGGGGTAGAGTGCTCCCGGCGTCGATGATAAGCCTCAGTCGCAGAAATAGACCGACGTTAAAAAAAAGAATAAAAAAAATATCTGAGAATCTACAGAGCAAGAGGCCGAAGATTGAGCTGGACCCGTATCTTTGAACGTTCGACTAAATGCTCCCACGTATTTCATGTGATGGGAATGGATTTGTTTTATTCGAGCAGTATCTTCGAAATCTCGAATGTTTGACTTGAAAACGAATGAATTTATCAATCGTATCAGTCCCACATGGGAGTAAGCGAATAGTGTCTTGCGCAGAACGTCAGAAAAACAAAAATAAATAAATATCAAACATAACCTGCTGTGGATATAGCGTGTCATAGATAGAGAAATCATAGCGATATTATAGTTTTTTGTTGAATAATACTACTGAAGAAAAATGAACGCAGATGAAGCTTTTATGCATAAAATAATTGATGATTTGCAAGATGCTGAGGAAATGGCGAAAGATACGACAAGAAGGTTCTCTGATAGAAAAGATCCTTTTACATTAAATGATCGGCAATTCTTGGAATTATATAGGGTGGATAAAGAAACTGCCCGTGATGAATTCCAAGAGAATATCTTTTTGGGCCTTTTTTTTCCTTTACGTAAAAGAATTACAAAACAGAATAAAAATAAACCAAAAACTACATGTAATCTTCTTCCTCTCACGTGCTTTTTAAACTACTCTCACACTATTCTACAGTACACTTTACCTAAAAAATGACACATAAGATCTACAAAGCTGTTCGCCACTGTATTTGGAAGATATTGCTATTTGAATTTTCGAGTACCATTCGATTCGTGTGAAATCATTCGTACGAACAAAATCCATTCGACGTTCTCGCGAATAGTCGAATGTTCAAAGATACGGGTCCTGGTATTGTTCCGACACCGGACATTTGGCATCTTATTTTCAGTCTTAATTAGCATACCTGAAGTTGGTGCTCCTTATCTATAATATGGTCTCCAGGTATATTATGTTCAGTTGGAAGTGTTAACCGGTCACAACATGGCAAATCTCTTACTACATCTCGACCGTTTTCAAATGCACGGCACTTTATCATCAATCGGCGAGATATGGCGATCAAGTTTCGCGCAAGTACAGAGGGAAGTCGGCCGACCAACTTATCGAAGAAATTTAACTTCGTCAATAACTTTAAGCGAGCTTTTTAAATGATCTATTCTTAGTACATTCTTGACAGAATATGTGCCTATTTACGACGCTTTCTTTTCATATAGAATATTCCATTAAAAGATTAATATTATAGGGAAAAATCACGAACCGCGAGATGGCGCTGCGAAATCCAAAATGTCGGATCGGAGGGTGAACAACAAATATTCTGTCATTTGATATTAGCTTCGTTTTCGAAATTTTTGTGTTGTATTGCTGGATTTGTGTCATAAGATATCTATTAATAATGCCTGTGAAAGTAGAGATATCAATTTCGGATATTCTGGATTGTTGGTGAACGTGTTCGGCCAATTAATGAAGGTGAGATTCCAATGAAAAAGTTATTAAAAGCTTATGTATGAGATCTCCAACAATATTACAATCCCCCATTATAAAACTCAGTGAGTCCTGGATTTGTCAATGTTCCTTTAAAGAAGGATTAGGAGTACACTGCAAGGATATTATTGCTACATTGATTTTTCTCAATTACCTAAGAAAGCAAGTAGGTAGATGATTTCAAAACCACACATCCCTGTTTGCCTCCTCTCTTTTTCATGTTTCAGATATGAGATGCTAAAACCAGTAAGCTGTACTGATCTCTGGCTCAAAAATAGTTAAAGGAAAAAAGACATAGAGAGAATCAGTAGGCCAGAACCATTTTAGTCATTTAGTCACCCAGGAATTAAAAAAAAAAAAATACAATACAACAGCTGAACTGAACAAAAAAAACTTTAATCTTCTTGCCTACAGTAAGTTTTAGACAATGAAAACGAACAATAATTAAGTCATTTGAATATGTTGAACATCAGCACTTTTTTAATACCTGCAGGTGTAGGGGATTCTGCTTTGGCAACATTTTTGGGAAGATATCGTCAAGTAAAAGAACAAATGGGTGCACCAGTGTATGATTCAAGAAATAAGGAGAAGGCATATCGGCCATTTCGAATGGAGAGAAAAAAGCTTCATCTGTTTGACTTACCTGTTCTCTTTTATGTGTTGTGTTTTTATTTTCAGGCATCTAGATCATATTATGCAAGATGTATTGTATCACAATGAAAAATAAATAAATAATATAAAAAAGTTATTGTTTCATTATATAAGCAAAGGTATGTATGGTTTTGCACAATAATTATAAATAGGTGGAAGACTTTATGCAATAATAAAAACAAATTTTGCTTTTCATATCATTTAATCTATTTTATGCAGAATACGAATAAAGAAACATTTATAATACTAATTGACTAAATGTTTAAGATATTCAGGTAATGAAAAACAGGGGCAACATGGGGTAGCATTCATGATATTTGGCGATTTGAGACAAAAAGTGTTGGAGTTCAAACCGATAAATGAAAGGTTGGCATATTTAAGAATAGAAGCGAAACCATTCAACATATCCTTGTTAAATGTGTATGCTCCAACTGAAAGTAGCAGTAAAGAAGACAAAGACGAATTATATGAAAAACTGGAAGAAGAATTGGACAAAATTCCTAAACAAGACACTATACTAATACTAGGAGATCTCAACGCACAAATAGGGAGAGAGGATTATATAAGCCATGTAGCAGGAAAAGAGACGATACACGAGAAAACGAACGATAACGGACAAAGGTTATGTAATCTCGCAGCGAGGGAAAACTTTATAATAAGCAGTACTAAATTCCGGCATAGTAAAAATCATAAAATGACTTGGATATCACCAGACCAAAATGTGTATTCCCAAATAGACCACATACTGGTAAACAAAAGAAAACAAACATCAATAAAAGATATCAGAACATACAGAGGAGCGTGTGCAGACTCCGACCACTTCTTGGTAATGACTAAAATAAAACAAAAAATAAGGAAAACATCTGATATACATTATAAAAACAAGAAATGGAACGTGGACAAGCTTAAAAATGAAAATATAAGAGAAGAATACGCAACACAAATAGAGAACCTCCTATCACAAGGCGAAAGCCAACAAGAAACAGTAAAGTCTGAATGGAGCAACATAAAGAAATGTTTGGAAGCTGCAGCGGAAACACAGTTAGGTACGAAGAAAAATGGGAAAAGACAAGAGTGGTTTGACATGACATGCAATAATGTGGTAGAGAAGAAAGCCAAAGCAAGATTAAAAAGGATAAAAACTAATAATCTAGAGGACAGGAATGAATACGAAAAAATAAGGAAGGAAAGCAATAAAATAATTAGAAAGAAAAAACGAGAGTGGATAGATAATAATATCAGAGAAATAGAAAGAGAAAAGTCGAGAGGAAATACGAAAGGCTTCTATAAAAAAATTAACGAAAGCAATAAGACGTATAAGGGCAAAACAAAAGGAATTAAAAACAAGGAAGGAAGGCTGACAGAAGAAGAACACCAGTATAAACAAACATGGGTAGATCACTTTAGGGAACTATTAACGGAACCAAATTACTTGGATGAAGATGAAGTGGTAACAGAAGATAATAACCAAGAGACATTGCTAGAAGAACCAACAATTGAGGAGGTCAAGGAAATAATAAATAAGAGCAGAAATGGAAAAGCACCTGGAAAGGATGGAATAAACATAGAACTAATTAAATATGGAGGGAATACTCTACATAAAAGAATATATTATCTGATTAAAAAAATATGGAACGAGGAAAGGATGCCGGAAGAATGGGAAATTGGACAAATTGTCACTCTACATAAGAAAGGAGACCAACATGAATGTACAAACTACAGAGGAATCACATTATTAAACGTTGCCTACAAAATATTATCTGCGTTAATTAACAGGAGACTTGTAAAAAATACAAAGGAAGTGATAGGGCAATACCAATGCGGCTTCACAAAGGGCAGATCAACAACTGATGCTATACACACATTAAAACAAATAATGGAAAAAGCGCATGAATACAGATTAGACATCGAAATGCTCTTCATCGATTTTCAACAAGCCTTCGACTCAATAAAAAGAAGTGAACTCATGAAAGCATTAAAAGAACAAGGAGTAGATGCAAAATTGAGAAGGCTAATCAAAATGACCATGAATGAAACAAGGATCAGTATAATAACGCAAAAAGGAGAAACAGATCAATTTATGATTAATAAAGGGGTAAGACAAGGTGACGCATTGTCCACAACGCTATTCAATCTATCATTAGAACATACAATGAGAAAACTACACAAGGGTACCTTAAGGTCAAGTGGCAGCCAAATAATAGCCTATGCGGACGATATCGTGCTTATAACCAAAAGAAGAAAAGTCATGGAAAATATGCTAAAGGAGATAGTCACAGAGGGAGGGAAAATGGGGCTAAAAATAAATGAAAGTAAAACTAAGCTAATGAGAATTGGAAACCTAAGCCAAAAAGGAAAAATAAAAATCAACGATTATGAATTTGAAGAAGTTAAAAAATATAAATATTTGGGGGTTATGATTAGCAACACTGGAGATAGAGCCACTGAAATTGAAGAAAAGATACACGCTACAAATAGAGCCTACCACGCAAATAAAAAGCTACTTAAAAGTAAAACTTTAACGAAGCAAACAAAATTAAATATATATAAAACGATAATAAGGCCAATCATGATGTACTCAGCAGAGACAATGACGTTGACAAAGAAGGAAGAGGAAAAATTAAGAATAACTGAGAGGAAGATCTTGAGAGCAATATTGGGACCTGTAAAAATAGATGAAAATGAATATAGAAGTAGAACAAATCGTGAAATTTTGGACGAAATGAAAGGCGAAGACATTGTAAAAAGAATAAAAGTACAACGAGTTAAATGGCTAGGGCATGTATGGAGAGAAGGAGCTAAATCAGTAACCTACAATATCTTGCAGTGGAATCCAGGAGGAAGGAGGAGACGCGGTAGACCCAGGTCAAAATTGCAAAATGAGGTAGAGGTGGACCTTAGTAGAGCAGGAGTAACAAACTGGAAAGAGAAAACAAGAAATAGGAAATTATGGAGAAACATAAGTGAAATAATTTAAACGCATAACGGGGACTGATCCACCCCAATTAAGCGGATCTAGAAAGCATACGCGGCATAACCCCACATGGGGTGTCAAGCCATATATATATATATATATATATATATATATATATTGACTAAATGAAAAAATATAGAATAAAATATGGTATAGCAAAAATAATAAACCAGAAGTAATTGTTTTGAGTTCTCACTTACTGTCGGTCACTTCCACATATATATATATTTTTTTGTATGTTGATATTTAGTCACTGGAAGGTTCTGGCTAGGAAAGGATCCATTTTTCATATGCTCCCTCTGTGTTGTGGAGGTAACTATATATTGAATAATAAAAAATATAATTTGAAGTGAAGAGAATCTGATAGTAAAATTATTGAACTTACCACAAAAAAAAACCTCTTTCAGAAAGTGCTTGCTGCAAACAAGCATGTATTTTGAGATAGGCTTTCCTATCTTCAAGATTTTTTGCCATTTCTTTACTGCCTTGGGATTCAAAGGGAATTTATGTAGAGAAATATCCGAAGTACTGTATGATGCACATTTTGCGTGATCTTACCTCATTATCTCTTCCAATCCGCTGCATTTTAAGATTTGATGTTTATTTGAAATAACTATTGTTCATAAAATAACGTAAAAATATATCACTTTCGACCTAAATCACTTAAAATTGTATAAAAATCTCACACTTCACCCATATAAACACATTTGGGTTAGTTTGTTGTTCACCCTCCGAGTATTTCGAACGATTAATTGTAGATGTCTCCCACTCCGAGATTCTTCCCTATATTGTAACTGGAAGCATTTCAACCTCTTGAAGAGAACTATTCTCCTTATTTGAAGCAATATTCATTACAAATTTTAAAATCGATTAGGTCGTAAACTTCAATTCTATTTCCTGAGTTAAATTTTGGTTCTACACATTTGTTTATTACTACTGTCTGTTTGGTGGTAATAAAAATTATTCAACCCTCCAGATGGCTTCGTAATAATTTTCATTCCATTTTGTTGTTCGAGTTGAGAGAAATCCGACATGGAACGTGATCTAATACAACCTTCATTTATACTAAGAAATAGGTCAACAAAATATACTCATTAAAAGGCTGGTCGCGGATGATACCTACTTTCTTAACTTGGAAGCAGTAGCGCATTTTGAGTAGTTAAGGAGTAATGGATAAATGTAAATAATTATTCAATTTTTAAAATAAGCTTTCTTCCTTTGAATCTTTTCTCCATTTAATGAGGGATGGTTAGGTTAGGCTACCTCTCAGCAAGACTTTTGAAAAGAGGTTTCCGGCCTGATGTTCATGATTGTCTTTCAAGAGATGGAGAGATAGGAACTGTGCAGTATTTCTAATAGTTGAAATTTGTTCTTTAAAATTAAGTTGCTGAGTTGTAGCAAAATTTAACTAGGATTACTGCAAAGCTCCTGAGCTACGACAGATCTGAGGATATCCCTCTTGCCTTAAATAAATCATCAATGAGCCAGTCAGGCATCTAAGATAAAGTTCCTGTGACATACAGTTCCGGAGAAATCTGGTTCCATTAATTAAGTTCTTGGCAGGCACTGCTTCCAGACGTGAAGTTCCCCATATACAGTTCCTGGAGTAAATGAAAATAAAAAAGCAATTGTAAAATGTGAAATGCTTCTCCTATGTTTTTTCAATACAATTTTCATTTGTTTTTTGATTACTAACCCTTTACTCTTAAATTGTAATTTTTCATAAGCAGAATTGGTCTCGGTCTTACAGTCTTGGTCTTGGTTTTGGGGCAAAACCAGCGTCAAAACCAAGATCATACTTAGACTAGCAGGGCCAATACCAAGACTTTAATATGCAAGTCCAAGACCATGATCAAGACCGGACTATTTGAGCAAGACCAAGAACGTCTCTGGAGAGGGGAACGCGACATTGTTTCTCTATTGTTCTATGGTATCATTTTCACGATAATAGTACTCTCATGAAAGTACTTTCGTGATATCAATAGTGACGTTAAGAATATGTCTACGGAACATTGACTATTGTGACAGTAGCAAGACTTCCATAACAAAGTTTTCGAACTACCACGAGAATACTTGCAACCATCAGCACGTACACTCGATGGTTCTCAACTTAAGTAGTCTTTGCCTCAGTTGGCATTCAAAAAATGTTTTTTCTACAACCACCACTAATGTTTACTGTTTTTCTGTGTATGCTTCTTCTGAATTTTTTCATTCAAACGATACAATAACAGAACTATTAAAGAAAATAAATAATTTTTTTTCAACTGAGTAGTTTTTGACCCATAATTTTATCAAATCTCACCCAATTTTTAAAACAAATGGATCGCTGTATTGACAATGATAGGGGCTTTTAAACTATGTATAATAAGAGGGGTATTTGTATATTTGAGATTGTAAAGTTGAGGCTGCTAGGAGTTAGAGGGATGAAAATATTAAAACCACTTGACCGTCAAAAAAGTTCACCCGAAAAACAAAAATTGACCTGTCCCGGCGAATATTGCAATGTATTGGGGTTTTCGAGTTACAGGGGTGGTAAATTTTAAAATGAACACAGTGCACACTTACATCAAAGTAACACAAGAATACAATAAAACAATTCATTATGATGAGTGTGTTTCTTAAAGACCGTTTCCCTACTCGTCTTGATGCGACTTAGGCGTCACTGAACGAAGTCTGTGCGGGTCGTTAGTATTGAATCAGTACAGTAAGTGAAAGGCGTTCATAAAACTAAGACAACTGTAGAGACGAATCACTTTATTATTCTTTATTTATTGAACACATTTTATTAGACACAGTGAAGAAGAGCACGAATCGGTTATTTATATATGGTGGTACAGGCTATGGGCAGCTTCGCATTTACCTTAACATACCTAAAAAATACGGAAAATAGAAGCACCTATACTGCCGTCAGTAGTAAAAAAACAGTAACTAATTTTTTGGTATTCTCATTTTTTTGTGCCTCGTAGAGTTATTTCTCGCCTATGTACGACGCACAAAAGCGCTAAGAACTCTTCTCGTTTTACGGGTTTAGTTATTTTCAACATCTGAGAAACTCACCTGACCTGAGGATGGAATAATGACCTGCAATAAAGCCATAAAAGTATTAGGAGTGACAGGGTCGTATTTATTTTGTTGGTGAATTAGTTATTTACGTAACTAGTTATGAAAAGAGCGATATTGTTCAACAAGCGTAATATTTGCTAAAACGAGCGCTAGCGCTCTCTTTATAACGTGTTTACGTACAACGTTCCGCGCTTTTATAATATTCAATAAAATCTTCAATTACAATGGTATTATTGAAGTGGATTCAAATGGTGTTAGAAGTATTGTTACTATGAAATATTCACCCAGAAAATTGACTTACCATAAATGTGTCCTTTAATGTTGTTTTCAATGTTTATAAATCTTAAAATACTGTTGAATTAAAATAATGGGGTAATTGTCAGTTTAAATATTGAAATAATTCTCAGTTTTGACAGTATCTAATTAATAAATTATTCTTTTTTCTCTTATTTCGGGAATCAAACCACAATAATGTTTTTATATTTTTTATTTCGCCTTATTTCGCTTTTTGGGGAATCAAACCACAGTAATGTTTTTATATTTATTATTTCGCTACAGAAACGTCGAAATTAAAAATATAAAAATGTGATAGAAATGGAATCCAGTGAAGTGCACTTATAGGTATTTGAATTTTGAATCAAATCATGCTATAAGCGTTAAAAAATGGGTAGTAAAATCTTTATACGATAGGGCCAGAATCATTTGTTCTAATGATAATCATTTCACAATGGAGAAAACTCTACTGAAAAATATTTTAAATGCCAATAATTACCCGGCAGATTTTGTAAATAAAGAAATCAAGAATATAGAGAAAGGCTCATTGTTAATACCCCATAATAATAACAATAATATTAATAATTCAGCTAACATAATTTTTAAAAACTTGACAATACCGTATGTTAGGGGTTTGTCAGAAAGAATTAAGAAAATTGGTAATCAATTTAATATTCGAACCAGCTTTAAATCTAACAATACTTTGAGATCTATCTTAACAAAAACGAAAGCAAAAAATGAAGAACAATTTTCAAAAAATTGCATATATCAGATATCTTGTGAATGCGACAAATTCTATTTAGGTGAAACATCTAGACCATTGAAAGTCCGAATAAGTGAACATAAAAAATACATCAAAGATAGGGAGTTCTTTAAGTCAGGTATTTGTAAACATGCTTGGGAAGAGGGGCATAAAATTCAATGGGATTCAACAAAAATAATATTGAAAGAGCCCAATAATAAAAGACGAAAAATCAAAGAAAGTGCTTTAATACAACTAAATGCAGATAAATGTGTAGCTAGTATTACAGCCGAATGTAGTTAAATTTGGTTACCAATGTTAGATAGAGAAATTTCCAATAATCAATTACCTGCGTTATCAGGATAGCATCATAAGTTTTTATCCAGGTTTTCTTATGATTTATCATTGGAATAGTTGTTAATCGATACACACCTCAATACACAAAATTACTAAACTGAGTTATACATGTTTTGAAAATAAAAATGATCATACACAAAAAAGTAACCACAAACGCGTTTTATCAACATTTCCAAAATAAGCTAAAAAAAAGCGCTATCCCAATAAAAACCGTTCCTGGAACGTGCACTTCACTGGATTCCATTTCTAGTAGACTATCATATCGTTAGAATGTCATAAAATAAAATATTTTATTTCCCAAAAAATATAAAAACATTATTGTGGTTTGATTCCCAAAAAAATAAGAGGAAAAATAATAAGTAATGCCACAAGGAACGTACAGAAGATATAATGAATTATTCTTTGAAACTTAAACAATTACGTGAAGTTTTTACATAACTACTTTTCATAACTGATATATGGAGGTTATGAAAAATGTGACGTTAACTAACGTCAAGGAGTGACTTAAAGTGTCACATTTGATAGCGGAATTAGATAAAACGAATTATTACCTTTTAGGTAATTTTTATTATGAATATTTTATTTTTCATCGTTTTCATCAGGTATAGTGCGGCTCTGCATGGTAAATCCGAAAAGTTTTACGATTTTATTGCATCTCAAGCTTAAGTCAAGTCATGTCAGTTTCTTAGATCGTGAAAAGAACTATACTTTGCAATATTACTATACGTTCATAATATGGGACATTAGTGAACTATTTTGTGTACATTATACTATATACCGTTATAACCCACTTACATTTCACTGACAATGCTTGCAGTATTTCTTATAGAATTTATCATTTTTATATCTCCTTGTAATGACCGTCATGCATTTACAAGCACACTTCGATCTACGCGTTTCAGGAGCCCTATTGAAAATTTTGATCGTTATCGTTTTTAAATTACTGTCACTTCTGACAGTTCTTATTTCATTTTTCTTATTCTTATATTCGATCAGACTTTTTACGCTCTTCGGTAGCCTTTTGGAATTTTCAAACGATGATTGATACGAACATTTTGTTTGGCTCTTTATTGAAGGCTCTGAAAAATTTGATTAAACAATTATTTCGATATGTTCTCGGATAAAAATATGTATTTGTTTTTGTTGTTTACGCAAAATGTTCCCTTTTCGTTTGACAGGTTCGAAAAGTTTACCTGGTAGGTCTGACGTATTTTTATCTCACTGGTGAATATATTAGTTAGGTGCGTTCTTTTTCACAGTTCTAAATTGACTCACTCCGAAGTGAGCTGTTATACATGTGATAATGGAATTTCCTTTTAAGCAAAACGAGCACTATTTTTTAGGATTCTCAAAACCACTTGTCATGTAGAAGAACAGTTTTCAATTATAATGTTTTTGATAATATAATTTTGCATATTTAGATATTTTTAACAAGGTTTAAATCGTAATCGGCAAAATCTTAACCTTTAGATAAACGTCAAATATTTAATGTCCGTGGCTTGAAGCTCATACTTTTCGGAATGTGCTTGATGGGCAAGGGGAAGGTAAGACTAGACGTCACGCCCGGTAATAAACGAACGGAATTCAGTCTCTACGAGCTGCTACTAGCAGCCAAAAGTGAATAAGCGAAAACGCTTTTCCTCAGATGCTAATATAAGCCTGTCCTGTATTTTAAATATTTTTGTATGCGCCAGTAGATCGCGAGTTTCAATTGAGTGTGTCGTTCTTTTTTGGTACTGACATCACTTTATCCCATATCCCACATCACATTAACTGAAGTGAGCTGAGATTTCAGTCAAAAAGAACGCACCTGTCTCTATTTGTACAGTGAGCTGAGATTTCAGTCAAAAAGAACGCACCTGCCTCTATTTGTATAGTCAAAGCTTTTCTCCATTTTCATGAGAAATTAAAGTACAAAATTAGCAAATGTTTGATTAAGAGGAGTGAGCGGCTGTATGTACCATCAACTACAGGAAAAAGTATTTTATAACAAAATCTGCCAAGGAAAACAGCTGAAAATTATTTTTAATTTCCAATTTTACCGCAAAGGACGTAATTAGCAATATAAAATCACAGTATTCTATTCAAAAAGCTGAGCAAGAGTATGGTGAAAGGTGAAAATAAAATCCCGAACATTATCTTCAACATATTTGCTGCTTGATATTACCTAACAAGACAAAATTATTTGAATAAAAATGCGATTAGCTTAAAATTCGCGCTCAACCAAAAATTACTGATGACATAATAAAGACTACGTTCATAATCTATGGATTAGGTGAGAAGCGTAAACAGACAGATTAGCTATGTTCGCGGGTCACAATCCGAACCAGTTCAGGGACTATTCGCATGCGTATTCTAAAAGGTGGCTTTCGCGGTTAATATAATTCTGAATTATTAATAATAGTTTGGTGTTCGCGGATCGGTTCGTTATTGATTCGCGGTATACTTAAAACTATTTGCTGCAATGGAATTACGAATGATCAACTCGAATCGAGTACGCCATTTTAAAACGATAATTGCACGGTTCGAGTTATCACACGTATCGAGTAGACTGTTTGCATCGAGTTTTCGTGATCGCACTGCTGGTTCGGAACTAAGCATGCGCTCTAGACAATGTACAGTTAATTCCAGACTGGTTCGTAATCGGTTCGGTTTGTGACCCGCGAACATAGCTATTAAATGTTTTATGAACGCTCTCTTAGTACCCAAGTATAACCCCTAGGTACACTCAAGGTTTTGTTTTGTGAACGCAGTACCCCGGTGTAGTTAAATTGTAATAACAATAAAGAGGCTCATATGCATCGTTTTCCAATAAAAATCTTTGGTAAGTGATATTTCAGCATTGAAATAGTGTATCTTTTAATGTTTGTCTTAAATTTGTCTTAAAATTGTAAATACACCACGGTGGTGAAGACATTTATAAGCCTCGCACCTTATTCCGCTCGGAGCAAAGCCCCTCACGAAATAATCTTAGTGCTCGGTAATAATAGTCTTCACCACCTTGGTGTATAATATTAGTCGCGTCATTATACGCGAAAAAAAAATTTTTTTTCGGGCAGCACCGATCGGAATGCGGTTTTCGGCATTCGCTTGCAAAAATTATTTGTAAGAAAGTTACCTAGTTTTCATTTGTCCAAAATCAGAAATTGCATTGTTGCAGCCAAAAATGCATTCGAAAAATGCATTTTTTGAGACGCCCTTCGGACAACTTGATAACTTTGTAAGAAAGAGTCAGAACTGGCCCAGAATGGGTACTCGGGGGTTTTCGAGGTTGCTGATCACGATTATGATGTTCAAATTGACACCCTGACCACCTGGGGCTCAGGAACGCCGACGAACGTCATCTCCGTAGAACACTCCCAGAATTCGTGCGGGGAAGGAAAAACACTTGGTGCCCGGAGGTTTTTTGGGTCGCTGAATTCAAATATAGCATCGGCGAACACCCCCCGCACACCTGGTGCGCCCCAACCTGGACGTAGACGTCCTCTCCGAGAATTTTCCTGACAAGAGTGTCAAAAACAACCCAAAAATCATTGTGGGGGAGTTTTATGGGTCGCTAAAGCAGAATTTGACGTTGAAAACGATCCCCCGAGCACCTGGTGCAC
>CAJUYH010008360.1:0-14569 GCA_910591685.1 Galerucella tenella | reverse complement strand
ACTTCACATTGGGCTCAATTTGTAGATCACGGCAGGTGTTTTTAAACTAGAAAAAACTTGAAGCGATTGAGTTTACGGAAGGGGGGAAAATAGCCCTCTAAACCCTGGAAAACGGGTCTCTCGCTAATATCTTGCTCAATATTCGAATTAGAGAATTTTTCTTTGGATAAAAAATAAAGATCGTCTTATTATCTACAGAAATGGTCCCTATAATTTTTTTCTAAAATTTGATAGTTATCGAGATAATGAGACCTAAAAGTCTTCTAATTTCAGCTTCTGCTCTGCCTGCAGAAATTCTGCTGTCTCTGCAGGGGGCGGACGAATTGTTCCATAACTCGACAAAAATTGACATTTCCCGATGATTCAAAGTTCATCGCAATGGGAAGACCCGTAGCTGTCATTCCATGTGACTTGCAGCTCGTCCGTACTTGACAAAAATTTCTGAGATCATTCAAGACCTCCTAAGGTTCCATTATAAAAAAAGTTGGATGCATAGACAGCAGAATTCCTACAGGCAGAGCATCAGCAGCTGAAATGAGGAGACTTTTAGGTCTCATTATCTCGATAACTATCGAATTTTCGAAAAAAATTTTAGGAGCCACTTTTGTAGATAATAAGACGATCTTAATTTTTTTATACGAAGAAAAATTCTCTAATTCGCACATTTAGCCAGATATTAGCGAAAAACGCGTTTTCCAGGATTTAGGGGGCTATTTTCCCCCCCTTCCGTAAACTCAATCGCGTTAAGTTTTTTCTCGTTTAAAAACACCTGCCGTGACCTACAAATTGAGCCCAATGTGAAGTTTTCAGCGACTTTTTAGGAGGGGCGACGACCCAGCAATGTAGTGGAACGCGTTTGATGCGATAATTACAGTCAAGCAAGGTAGGACATGGTTAGTACTTGGATGGGTGACCAAGCCAGGAAAAACCATAGTATAGACCCGTACAGCCTGCAGCGGACTAGCATATCACAGCTCGCAGGCATTATACCAATGAGCACGAGGTATAATGTAGATATCCCGTCTTTCGGAGGAGACGTATGGATGTTGGGCTTGGAACACTAGTGGGTTCGCCAAAATTTCCGGTTAGGGGTAGAGTGCTCCCGGCGTCGGTGATTAGCCTCAGTCGCAGAAATAAATAACAGAATAATAATAATAAAAAAAGCCTTTTTAAGAGCTTTCGATATTTTCAGGTGTTCAGTTATTAGACCAAAATTGAAAATCGAACAGTGTAAACGAATACAAAGTACGGTTTCATTCAATTTGTTAAAATCAAATGTGAGATCAAATGAGACATCCTATGGTCTAAAGGCACCTTAAGGATAAGCTGGAAGGAATAATAAAGATATGGAACTCTGTGCTGGAAGAAAGAAGACCCATCATCAGTTAAGGATGAACAACTAATGGAAGTTTTCTCTTCAAAGCTATTTATTGAAAATATAAACAATGAAATAACTAACTAATCAATGAAACCAAAATTATACTTTAGTCTTCATTTACTTCGAAGTCATCATCGTAACGAACTCTTCATAGTTTATTTGACCATCACCGTCAATATCAGCCTCTCTAATCATCTCGTCTACTTCTTCTTCTGTCAGCTTTTCGCCTAAAATACACATCGCAAAAGAATTAGTAAAGATTTGTATTCATATGAAAATAGATGTTTTTTTAACAATATTTTTGTTACCTAGATTTGTCATAACGTGTCTTAATTCAGCGGCGGTTATAAAACCATTCCCGTCCTTGTCAAACACTCGAAACGCTTCGCGAATTTCTTCTTCGCTGTCTGTATCTTTTAATTTTCTCGCCATCATAGCCAGAAATTCAGAAAAATCAATAGTTCCATCTCCGTCGGTATCTATCTCATTGATCATGTCCTGAGAGTATTATTTTGAAAACAAGAAAAAGTAAAATATTGCTCACATTTACCTGAAGTTCAGCCTCGGTGGGGTTCTGTCCAAGTGACCGCATTACAGTACCTAGTTCTTTAGTAGTGATACTACCATCGCCGTCTTTATCAAACAAAGCAAAAGCTTCTTTAAATTCAGCGATTTGCTCTTCTGTTAACTGTTCGGCAGTTTCCATTTTACCCTCTGCTTTTTGATTGTCTGACATATTGTCATTTGACGAACAAGCTTCAGCCAACTATATTGAAAGTTGTAAAGTTGTAATGTATGTAAATAGGTTTGTTCCAACAACCACCTTCTGATTAGTACGTGAACGTTCGTGAACGTATTTATGTACGAATCAAACGTTTGAGAACCTGTACGTGAATAATTAATCGATGAACATCATACCCTATGCATTGTTGGAATGATTCTACGATTCATTTTTAAACTGTTACCACTTTCAGGAACTTTATTACAACCCTATAAGTTCACGTTTTATTTGCGTATGATTTATGTATCAAGCACTTTAACTGGGTTTAATGATAACTGATATTTAGACTGTGGCTGATTGATGTATTTATTATCAAAAATTACATCAGTCTACACATCAGTAATCATTAAACCGAGTTTAGGTGTTTGATACTGTTTGATACAACTCGCCCTAAAACATCAACTGACAGTTTGGACGAACGGTTCGACATCCAAATCTCTGATGAAAATGATCGTTCGCCGACACGTTAATGAACGTGTCCAGTTTTTTTTGGAACGCATTTTTATCAATCCGTGGAATTGTGGGAACTTGTTGGAACAGACATTTTGTTATGCGCGTGATCGTGACGTTCACGTACGCATCATTTCGCTTAGTTGGAACAAACCTAATACCAATCATATATTCCTAGACTGTGAAGTGAATAATTTTAGATGTAGCAATTTGTATAAAGTCTTGCTTGGCAGTATTAACACCGGTCCTGTTTCCATAAATAACATTATACACTCTACATGCTTAACCTTTATGTGAGCTTTAATGGACTTCTTAGTGTGCAGCAACTTGAAATTATAATTCCTGCATTTATAATTGGTTTGTTCTAAATTTCCAGTGGAATACATTAAATTAACAAATATTCGTATTTTCCAACAAAGAAGAAGTGGTGCCCTCATCACGACATGGGTGCATGGTAATACCGAGCCCAACAAAATTGTAGAAGAAGAAGAAGAAACCTAATACCTGATTGATTAATTTTTTCTCCTTTATTTGGCTAGTTTCTGTCCGGTATTCTAGGATAATCATGGATTATAAACAACCCTCATCTTCCTTCATAGTTGAATTGAGCAATACCCATCTGCTCTAACCACTTTAGGTCAGCCCTAACACTAAAGATACCCTAAATTTAGGTAGGGTTATGTTTCGTTGGCTCGATTAGTGAGTGATCCCTAATTGCCCTAGGTAGTCCCTGAATAAGGTACGTTCTGACTAACTATAGGTATGTGGAACTTACAGTTGTATGTGTAGCACATGAGTGTCACTTAGCTCAGATACTTCGTGAACTTGTTCTATAGACACAGATTAATTATAAAGAGAAGAGAATACGAATCCCGGTAAAACATCAAACTATTTCCAGCTCCGTCGTCAATGACCTTGGACCTTTAATTCGGTATGGCCGCGATGTTGCCAGTTTAAAATATTCTCTGAATTTCTTACTAAATTGCAGTGTTGACTCGGGAACAATAACAATTTATAGTGCCGGATCTAGTTTTTTTGGAAGTTTCCACTAAATCTTTAAAACTGCGCCATGAATTGAAACAATAATCATAATCGAATATATATTTATGTATTTATTAAATACCTATATGTACATTTCTATGATTTGTTATAAATAATCCTTACTCTTGGGAGATAAATTAATAAATACATTTTTAGATAACACAAATAATTACAAAAATCAACCAAATTTTAAAGTACAAATAATTCTTAATTTATTTATTATCAAAAGGAATACAATATACACCTATGCACCTTTTGATAATAATTTGTAGCATTAAAGTTAATATCAAAAACTTTAAAATTTCTTTTATCACATCCGGGATATTGAATTAAATACTCTCATTCCTTGGAAATCGAAAGAACTTTATTTTTCTTTCCGAATAAAATTTATTTGGACAGTCTCTGTATGAACAATACACTCCGCCGTGATGTTTATCCATTTTATAAGAATAATAATCTATACCACTATATTTTAGTTAATATTACCACAGATTATTCAAATAACACAATTAATATCGCCGATTGAACACCTTCAAACAATGAAGCAAACAAAAATGGCGTTATGAATTTTGAGCACAGATTACAAGTGAATTTGAGCATGTTTTGACGTTTTGATTATGTTAGATTAGGTTAGCCGTCACCGTTATTGTGCATGGTTGTCAAGGATGTGGTTTGTAAAAAAAGTATATTTATGGTATGATTTCCATATATTATAATCTTTTTAATTGTATAATTCTTTTAATGTTAATAAAATTGATTTAAAACAAGTAATTATCGAATATTTGTATCTGTATAACTAACGCACTTTATAAAATGCTTATAAAATAATTGACCTTGATCGTAAATTGAAGGAAATATTATGCAAATTGACAACCCTGTTGAGAGATTTCGCGAAACAGCCCGAACGGGGTCGACATAAGACGATGGGCATTTAAATGGGTATGTCCACCCATCTCTCTCTCTTTTTACTGTTCTCTGTCAAGCTTTCGTATCTGTTCTCTTTATAATCTGTGCTATAGACAAAATTTTAAAGTCACATGACGTAGTAAGAGCCATACTTAAACTGAAGAGTAGCGCAGATGGTTACGTAAGTGCTTTTTAACTGAGTGGTCCGGGGTTCATGTCACGATGGTTTCCATTTTTCGATGTTAAGTGTAACCTTACAAGAAATTGATTTCAATATAATAGTATTATACTATTATAACGACTTGAGAAATTAAAAATTACTTTTCAATAAATAGACCGTTCATTAAGAAACAGCATGTAGCAAAATATGTTATTGCCGAGCCACATTCTGCATTTAAAATATCGCTAATATTGCAGCCACATATTGCAGTCTGCTCAGAAGTCCCTTATCAACAACATACCTACTAGTACTAGTTAAATATGACAATTTTTACATGGAGCTGTAATTATGTAAATAACTACAAAACCGAGATGAGATGGTTTTTTGTCAATATGAATTTTGGTTTGTGGTTAGTTGTGGAGATGTCGCTATTATCGCATTCTTAGTATTCCCTTCACTGGGGTAAATATATTAATGTGTTTTCAGTGTTATCTCCAGTCCAGAATTATGTTCTTAGAGCTTCTGGACGGATGATATTGTCCCTTCTAATTACAAACCAGAACGGTTGGTTACATCTTGCAGATATCCGAGCACCGTTTAACTTAGAAGTGTAATTCATTGTCTGTCGGTGCATATACCCCGAGAAGTAGATGTTTCTTCTTAGAGAACGGTCTACTTAAAAAAAAGAATTTTCAAATTCGTAAGGCGTTAAATATGACAGGAAAATATAATTAAGTGAATGTTTTTCTATTATGGACAAATATCATGTGGGAATGAATCGATAAGATGATCACGCCATTCATTAAGCCTTGTAAATTTCGGAATTAGGTTAATTAAAAGTATTTATTTCTATTTTTATTTGTTTAAACTGAGTGCGACACGAAAATGTTGGGAGAGGTAATTTCGTTGGAATGAGTTAATGTTTATAATTGGGCTTTTTATACGAGGAAAAACATTTCAGTCAGAAAAATTGAAAAAAGATGAAATTTGAAAAAAAGAGTGTTATTTGAGATCTACAAAATTGGCAGCTGCTCCGTTAATCATAAAAACGTCGACAATAGTATATATATTTAAGATATACAGTTCTATAACACCTCAACCAATTAGTACATCAACAACGTATTCTTTTTTCTCTTATTTTTTTGGGAATCAAACCAAGATTAACTTGACAACGGTAGCTGGAACGCTACCGAAACGTCGAAATAAAAAATAGAAAACATTATTGTGGTTTGATTCCCAAAAAATAAGGAACGTAGATATCAACAACGTACATGCAACAAATACAAAAAGAAACAATAAAGTTGCATAATTCAATCCCACATATTCACTTCACTGGTATGAATAAAAAATTTTCTCTGTACTTGTATATATTTATTATCATTGTCGTAGATAAAATATAGTACCTATTCAACTTGCGGTAATGGTCATAACTCACGCAGATGAAGTTTGCAGCACGAGACGCAGGCGAGTACTGTGATTCATTAACATTAGCGCTCGTAAAATGATAAACTGGTGCAAAATTATATTATATCTCAACATTGTAAAAAATTATTTTGTAAAGGTTAAAGGTCTATTTACACACATCAGTCCGTACACGGTACACGGTCAGTAGGTACCCTGCTTTTAGTAAAATATCAGAATCTATAGAGATGGCCTTTTTTACTGATAAGGAGATGGCTGTTATTTCTAAAGCTCCAGACGAGGAAGAGTACCAACTCACCTTCGAGATTTCATTATTTTCCAATGATATTCCAAATATTGCAAATTCCAATCGTTTAACGTCAGTGAAATACACACGTTCCAGACTTTCATACAAATGACGGAGCTGACACTGAAGCAGCACCGATAGAGTTTGTTCAGCCATCCTTTGCCGTTACGTCATAATGGGTGACGTATTCTGCTGTTTTACGTATGTCTTATATATATTACTTTAATGTTATTTTACACTTAACTTCAAAATTATAATCAATGACATATGTTAAGAATTGTTTTCAAAATATGACAACTGAACTGTCTAAAGTAACAGATAAAATTTATGTCGACCTTAGATAAGGAATACGTTAATGACGTCATAATTCCGTCTCATCCATTTCATGAATGAGAGAGCAAGCTGGACAATGCATGACATAACGGCAAAGGATGGATGAACAAACTCTAATAAAAAACTTCACTGCGCCGGACTTGTCTGAACAAGTTTATTTGAAACTATGGCAACGATCTTTTATTTTCCACTGATACTGAGATGACACTACACTAATACGGAACTGATGTGTGTAAATAGACCTTTAAAAAGTTTTCTGCAGTGCTTACAAATCTTATTTATCATAATAAGAAAAAATTGTCGTCTAGTGAAAGGTGCAAACCATCATTTAGTTTAATAATAAATATATCATTTATCAAGCTAGATAGACATTACTTAAAACACGCCCGTCACATTTTAACAAATTAAACAGGTTAATGATTGAATGAAGTCAGTCATGCTGAAAACAAAAACATCTCGCGCTTAGCAAGTAACTTAATCTTGGTCTTGGCAAACTACACTAAATACCTGGACAGCAAAAAGAGCTTTAGACTTCTGGCATGATTTACCAGGATTGGTTCATTCAAAGAAGAATGTCCCCATACAATATCAGGCATGACCTACGTTGTCTAACAGGCCACTGTCATCTGAATCATCATATGTTAAAACTTGGACTGTCGGAAGATCCGACCTGCCGTTTTTTTTTGGATATGACGAAACAGCAGAGCATATAATTTGTGTCTGCCCCGCCGCGACTCGAATCAGGTATCTGATGTTTGGCAGGGTCTCTCTCTCGCCCTTTGTTAAAAAGCTGAATTTGTTTGGTGAAATCTGAGTACGTGCGAGTCGCAGTGGATGACCATATAGACCCACTCACCACACACCCAACCTAACCTAATCTAGGTCTGGCAGAATTTTCGGCAAGTATGACCGTGCCAGACTAATTCTATTCCAAAGGGGAATAAAAATTTGAACGTTTAATTTTTCCTCAAACCAAAGTCTATATATTCCAATAAGTCCGGCCACTCTCTCGACGATGCGAGAATCCCCCTCCTGCCGACACCCACCGTCTCACCGGCAAAACCCACATCTGATGTGGGATTTATTGATTTTTCAGTTCTGTTTGACTTACACAGTGGTGTAGCAGAGCGTTGTATCGGGTGCGCCCAAGAAAGTGATCTTGAATTTTAATTTGTGCGAACGTTATCTGCTGTGTTTTTGATTGTGTGCGAAGCCTTCTTATGGAAATTATTGTTGCGTGGATTCGTGTAGAAACAATACTGCAATTCATAAACAATTATCAGATTTATTGAAAAAGGGAGGATCATTGTTTACGACGGCCAAGAAAAAAAATGGTCAGCCAATATTGGACATAAAAAGGAAAGACTATCAGGATTTGTCCACAGAAGAAGGAAATGCCCTGGTTTATGTGGGTGGATATTTTTTGCAAAAGTGTTTTGTTAAACACAAATGCGATATTTGCCTAAACTTTTGCAATAAGGAAGGTTGTGACTAATCCACATCATTCTGCGAAAAAAAAAGTCTATGAAGGTAGTAAGCAGGGACGGTTTGGAGGATTGACAGTTCCTCCAAAAATTTTCAGTGAATATCTGATTTCTTTAGAAAATATATTCACTGAAAATTTCAATGATTCATGTGTGCAGGATGATGTAGGAATAGGAATGAACTTGAAGACCAAGTTGTCTACTATCGCATTTTCGCATTCTTGCCCAAACTTCCCATGGGAATACCTGCTATCCTTATATACAAGGGTGCGAATCTATTATACACTGAAATTTGCAAATTCCTCACTAAGGACCTTTAGAAAGAATAAAGAACATTCTAAATTGAAAATCTTAAAAATTTATAACTATTCAAGTATTTATTAATTTCAAGAATGTACATAATACTTATTTGTTTGTTAATATTTCATTATTTTTATTTATTTATTCAATACAACGCTAAAGAGTACACTCCAAATGGACTTGACCAAAATAATTGTTCATTTGTATTCGTTTTGTCCCAAGTAGATGTTAAACTGTGTTATTTCTTTTATAATGATTATATCAACACAAATGTTCATTCGCTGATCATTCTGTATTAGTTATTAAGTATTATAAGATATACGCTCGGATATACGTTATTGAAGTCTATGTTTATGACTTTTTCCATTCCATTCCTCGGTTAAAACAAACTTTCTAAAAAGTTACTTAGCAATAATGGTAGCTATTTTTGACATATAATTTATATAAATTGCCAATATTTTTCAAAACAAGAATAAAGTCAACATATTTTCTAATTGCACCCGGTAAATTCCTTCACAAATGAATTCAGCGTTCCTCACCTCGTATACTACCAAATGACTAGCAAAAACAGGTGTCGCACATGATTTACGACTCCCCGCAAAAAATGCCGGCGTTTTCCGACGAACAAAGGAGTGACCGGACTTATTGGAATATATAGACTTTGCTCAAACCTTGTACCACTCTTTCACGACGGTCGCCGCTTGGGACTCATGGGCTCATGCACCAATAATAATAATAATGAAACCATTAACAATGATAACAATATCATCTTTTACTATGATTCCAGAACATTTCAAATTATTCCTAAACCTAATTCCCAGTAAATTCCAGAATACTATGAAGTCATTGTATTCTGCTGCCAATAATCTTTATCGAGCATCTACCCGTTGTCTTTAAATTATTCCGACTCAGACAAGCGAAGGGCGTTTATTACTGCATTTACTCGATGTACTGAAAACACTAAAGGCGTATATAATTACATTGCAGCCAGATTCGTTTTAGGATCCAACACTATAACTGGAAATTAACTCAATTATGGGTTAACACGTTACCAATGTGGATTTGGTCTCTAGTCCAATGAATATTTAATAGGTTCATCTGCAAGTGCTTTTAGTACACATATTTCAGTTATGCCAGATTATATTACTTGGGTAAAGTGACGGGATGGTTTTTAAAATGACCTAATTTGCTCAAAAACACTGGTTAAATTTGATTTTAAAGCGAAGTGAAAACTTCAAATTAAAGTCTTCGGTCTAACTGATGAAAAAAGTTCAACAAGATTCTCTCCTCCAAGTTACGTTCACTCTAACGCTCCTCTAAGTTTTAATTGCCTTTTTTAATGACGATTTTACTTTTTTCTTAAAATTCGCAGATACTTCTTCATGTGTCTCAAATTTCTTTACCTGAAGCATCTATCCGATATCTGCAATCGTAAGTGTCAAACAGAATATTCTTATCTGACCTTCTTATGCACAAACTATTTCATAATATGAATCGTCTATTAAATAAACAACTGTAATATGTTTTTTCCACTATCATGCAAAAATACAAAACCTTATTGAACTAGATTTAGTGAAAAAACTGGTTCATTTTAGGACACTCTGCAGTTTCCTCTTCTAGATGACAGGAATCTGGCTTCGTCTGTCAATTCCCTTAGCTTTGGGTGGCTGTTAAGCTTACAGGTCTTCAACTCTCCCAGCTTTGGGTGCCTGTTAAGCTTACAGCTCTGTCAACTCACTTAGCCTTGGGTGCCTGTTAAGCTTATCTTTGCTTATTAGGTCTGCCGTAATTATTGGCGAATATCCTCTAGTAAAGTGTTGCGTCTGTCTCAGTCCCACCATTTTTAGAAAATTATGTGCCACCCATTTCCTTGTGAGCATATTTATTGTCGACTCTGCGATGCTGCAGAAGAGATCTGGTCCAATCAATGACATTGATGGACATTGTCTGGTATTTTCATTCTTCGTTTTATTGCCCTTATTACCATTGCATATAAAAAAAAAGAGCTTATCAGTTAGCTAAATATGGTTCTAAAGGAGATATGGAACCATTTTGTGGAATCAAAATGAATTACATAAGAGAGGAAATCGGGAACTGGCTAGCTAGGGAACACCAATTCAAATTGAGGCTGACACAAGGACACCTCCACACAGATAGTTTACTGAATAAGGTAGACAAGGAACTCTTATCCAGACTGTTGAAACTGAGTAAGCGACATTCGAAGACAATTACCGACCTGGTGACTGGACACTGCACCATGACGAAGCATCTGCACAAAATGGGCAAAGTTAGTGAGCCTATATGCAGAAAATTTGAAGTTGAAACACCTACTCACATGCACTGCTTCAGTGAAAACTTACAAGGACTCAGACAGAAGGACTTTGGAGAGGAAATAATACAAAAATACAATTCCTCCAGTCAAACTGGTGGCCTATATAGAGGACACGAAGCTTCTGGAAAGGAAGTAGGGGAGAGTTGGCCAAAACGGCAGGGTAAAACGGGATACCGGCCATAAATTGAAAACATGCAAGGCCATCAGACGGCTGGTAGTCTAAGTTGCTAGAAGTAACATTTGTTTAACTGCAGCAAGTGGTTATTCCGATTATTTGTTGATCTGTGGTGAGTGACATGTGATAGTAGAAAAACTAAGTTTATGCTATTTAGTTTTGGTGGTGTTTAGTTAAGAATGTACAGTGAGTATTTTATATGATTCTGTAAATAATTTACTGTATTTTGTGATAGTTGTGACTATGACAACAGTTTTTCTTTTTGTGAAATTTTTGAAAAACACATTTTAATGTGCAGTCGGGCAAAATGGGATACCAAGGGGTCGGGTAAAAGTGGATACTATCCCGTTTTGTCCAACCAAAAACGCTTTAGATTTTAATAATTAGTATGAATGATAAAAGGAGAGGAAAAACTGCTGTCCTAACTTCAACGCCTTACAAAGAAGAACTGGAAGCATCTGTGGAGAAGAAACCTATCAAGAAGCCCAGACTAAACTTAGACGAAAATCAAAAAATCACAAATGGAAAAGGAAAAAATAAAAATAAAAAATGTGTTACTAAGCCAAAAAATGAAAAGAATGAACGAAAGAAAAAGGACAGCAGTTCAGAAGATGAGGAGGATAACGATGAAGTTTGCATTTATTGCACAGAATGATATTCCAAGTCTAAGAAGGAGGATGGCTGGGTAATGTGTGAGGACTGTAAACGTTGGTCTCATGAAGCCTGCGCCGGGGTGGAGGATAATAGTGAGCCGTACTCCTGCGATTTTTGTCGTTGTTAAACTGGTAATTTGTTTTTCAACTATAAATAAAGGTAGAATAATGTGTTTTATACGAGAGTTTAATAAAAATATTTTACTTTAATTTCTTTTTTTATTCATTTCAAACACCATCCCATTTTACCCTACCAGATGGACAAAACGGGATACTTTGCATTTTTTAAAAAATTTTACTTTTTCTATGCAATTTTTAGGATATTCAGGAATAACTATATTGAAACATAAAAAGGGATCTATGAAGAAGTTACAGTTACAAGATAATAGATATCAATATTCTAGTTTAAAAGTTTCGGGTCAATTAACATTAGGTATCCCGTTTTGTTCAACTCTCCCCTAGATAACATGGTAAATGGTACAAAGATTCAGTTTAAGTGCCTGGGCTGTTGAG
Source organism: Galerucella tenella (assembly GCA_910591685.1). Lineage (NCBI taxonomy): Eukaryota > Metazoa > Arthropoda > Insecta > Coleoptera > Chrysomelidae > Galerucella > Galerucella tenella. The sequence goes on along the minus strand of CAJUYH010008360.1, from coordinate 2,355 downwards.
CGCAACCCAAACGCACGAATGAATGAATGAGTGCCCTTATCACCCTGGTATCCAGACTACCATGCATTGCAATGATCTCCAAGTGCATTTAATGGGTTTGCATTACATTTTACATAAAAATAAGCATGCAATAAATTTTCAACCAAAATGGAATTCAACCCCACTCTTAGACATTAAGCCATACACCAAACCAATATGGCATAGAACCAATTATGGTTGAAATAATACCATTCTTGGTGTGCGTCATCGATTGTGACATATATCCGGGTTTTCGGCATGTCGTTTATTTTATTTGCTATTTTGATATTAAATTTGATAAATAAAATCATCTGGATCGTATCCTGCCAAATTCGAAAGGGCTATGAAATTAATAATTATTACCAGCTTCTTTTTCTAACTGAAAATACTTGAGAACTTTCAGAATACTTATAAGTTTTTCCATATATCCATGCATATTTTTGTATTATTTAAATAAATAAAACAATAAGATTAATATTCACTTTTCATAACCAATCAAATTGTAAGTTGAAGATTAGGGTTAACGTTTGTAAAACATTTAAACGGTTCATTATTGTGATATTTTGATTAGGATTAATCACAGACCTGCCTTTTTTCCATTTCTTCCAACGTAATGTGTTACATGGACATTTACAATCGATGACGCACACCAAGAAGGGTATTATTTCAACCATACCTCACATACAACCTAGTCGATTTCGAAATAGACAGCGAAATTACACGTAAAATAATAACTATCATGGAAAAATGAAAAAAATTCAAATTTCACGTTGCTTTCACATAATTTGAGGTGCTAGTCATCCAGTGGGGTTGTTGTTCGAACGGAATATCACCCAAATGTACAGTCCTCCTATCGTGTTCAATATCTGATAATAACTATTAATCTAGATCTATCTCCAAGATACCCAGATAACTAATAACAATTGGAAAAACAACATTTTGAAGCTGAAAAGATCAAACCTAATAACTTTTGGAAACAAAAAATTCATATACAATTTATTTAAGCTGTAACCCAGTTTGGAACAAGATATAATTGTTTTCATCCACTCCACCCTTTTTTTCTTTGCAATCGAACGTAATTCACTCCAGATAGAACGTAAATTTTCCGTAAATATCCGTTTTCAGGTAGTCAGCCTAACGGCAACGGCATACGCTACGTAACAGTTATTAAGTTCTCAGATTTTCCCATTAATTAGTATCATTTTCAATTTGATAATATAATACACCGTCAGAGCGACGTTTCCTATCTTTGGTGACGGAATTAATTAATTATTCTTCGGTTTTATCATGAAAATATGGAAAATATTTCGGAAGAATTCAGATATTCAGTGATAGCTGTCCGTATTTATAGTCAGTATGGACAGCACTTCAGTGTCACTTAGCTCGGAAACTTCGTAAACTTGTTCTATAAACACAATTTAAAGTCACGTGATCTAGTAAGAGGCACTCAAACTTAAGTGTGGTTGATATAACCAAAGAATACACCAGCTGGTGTATTCTTTGATATAACCCTTGAGTGATACTTATACGTCAAAATATTCAAAATTAAATCGAATTGACGTTATAAAGTTATTCAGTTGTACACAAAAACTGCATTTCCTCTGAAATGGAAGATTTAGACGACTTTTTAGAATATATTGATAATATAGAAGATAATGAAAATGGACAAAGATTAGAAAAACGTTATATTCGTGATATGCAAGACCCTTTTGTATTCTTTGAAGACGAAGAATTCATTAAACGATACCGATTTAAAAAAGAAAATGTACGGGAATTTGTACTGCCCCTAATTTTTGAACGATTAAACAAAGATAATAATAGAGGTTTGCCAATTCCACCTGTTGTACAACTTTTAATAGCATTAAGATTGTATGCCACAGGAAACTTTCAAGTACGTATATGTTAGTTTATCTTGGAAATTTTATTTACCATAATAATTGTTATTTCACAGCTTGTGAGTGGTGATTTACGAGGAATTTCCCAATCTACAGTATCGTTAACTATTAAAAGGGTATCAGTGGCATTGGCAGAGAATTTAAGAAACTTTGTCAAATTCGCAGACACATTACAAAAACAGCAACAAAATGTTCAGAAGTTTTTTGCCATAGGAAATTTTCCAAATGTCGCTGCGTGTGTGGATTGTACACATATTCTTATCAGTAACCCTGGAGGTGAAATAGGTGAAATATTTCGAAATAGAAAAAGGCAATTTTCTTTAAATGTACAGGTGAAAATATATTTCATAGCTACATTTTTATAAACTACAACAGACTGTAACAATTTTCTTAGGTTGCTTGTGGCCCCTCTATGGAAATTCTGGATATTGACGTTAGATAC
>CAJUYH010008359.1:0-15621 GCA_910591685.1 Galerucella tenella | reverse complement strand
TATAATAGTCCGAGAGCTGGCACCAATTTTTGGGTAGGTATTTGAGGTAAGCTGAAAACTTGTCAGATACCTCTCCTATTATATCCCAACTCGGGATTGTAGACCTGGCTGGTGAGTAGCGGGGCTAAATCAACCCCTACATTTTTAAAAATATTATTTTTTTCTCCCCAAAAATATATTTGAGGCACTACGCAATTTATATATGTTGCAGTGTAATACTTAATGAATACGAAAAAAAAAATAAGCCAGATAATTTAATCGGGGTTTTAACATTGCCAGACGCGTGCAAAAATATTTTGCAAAAAATTATAAAAAATGTTTTTGAGGCAACTTGAAATTTTAATGGAGTATTATTTATAACTAGAAAATAAGATTCCCAAAAAGACAGATCATTTCGGTGGGGCTTTCTACCTGCCAGATGATCAAACAAATAATAAATAGGTATGAGTCTGTAATACTATAGACAAGCTGTAGTGTGAGAGAAAGCGCATAACGACAGCTGTCTTCGTTCTTGCTTGCCGCGTAACTATTGGCTCTGGCGAGGCCACGTGACTTACAATAACCCATGATGAGGTTTCTAGTTAAAATTCCGGAGTAAAAAATATAAAATTTTCGGATTTTGTACTAAAAACATTTTGCATAAAAGGAATTGTATTGATTTATGGACGTTAAAGGGACATATTTTTGTGATTTCTTTTCAATTTTCAAAAATTAGTTATTTTGCCAATTTTAATGCGAATTTGAACGTAATAAATAGTTTAAATATTTGATATTTCCGCAGAAATATTTATTTTTTTGAAAGATTGAAAAAATTTATTTTTTCAACAATTTTTGTACAGGATTCATATTATCTCCCCTACATTCAAAACTAAAAATTGTTTTTTTTCCATGGCAGTATTTTAAATCAAAATTTATAGGGAAATTTGAAATTTTTTCATCTCACAATAATTAATAAGGGTTACGTATGAAAAAAATCAATAATTAACATCAAAAATCGCAAAACCAGGTTTATAAAAATATAATAATTCTCCAGCATTACAATTATTTCAAGTATAAAAAAAATTAGAAATAAATTCTATTCATTCCACATCAGATATAAATTAACATTCTTTGTCTGTGGATTCTTCATTAGAGATCTTCGGATTCATCTGTGTCATACTGCAGGTGAGGTGAGAATAAATGGTTTATTCCTAATAACTGCTGCATTCAAATTTCTGTGATTAATTAAAAAAATTATTATATATATTTCTTTTCGCAGATGGTTTAGAGGATGCCGAATCTGACACAGATGTTAATTTATATCTAATGTGAAATGAATAGAATTTATTTCTAATTTTTTTATACTTAAAATAATTGTACTGCTGGAGAATTATTATATTTTTATAAACCTGGTTTTGCGATTTTTTATGTTAATCATTGATTTTTTTAATACGTAGCCATTATTAATTGTAAGATGAAAAAATTTCAAATTTCTGTATAAATTTTGATTTAAAATACTGCCAAAGAAAAAAAACAATTTTTAGTTTTGAATGTAGGGGTAATAATATGGGTATGGTACAAAAACTTTTGAAACAAAAATTGTTAAAAAAAATAATTTTTTTTAATTCTCCTTAAAAAATAAATATTTCTGCGGAAATATCAAATATTTGAACTATTTATTACGTTCAAATTCGCATTAAAATTGGCAAAATAACTAACTTTTGAAAATTAAAAAGAAATCACAAAAAATATGTTCCTTTAACGTCCATAAATCAATACAATCCCTTTTATGCAAAATGTTTTTAGAACAAAATCCAAAAATTTTATATTTTTGGAATTTTAACTAGAAACCTCATGGGTTATTGTAAGTCACGTGGCCTCGCCAGAGCCAATAGTAACGCGGCAAGCAAGAACGAAGACAGCTCTCATTATGCGCTCTCTCTCACACTACAGCTTGTCTATAGTACTACAGACTCGTAACTATTTATTATTTGTTTGATCACCTGGCAGGTAGAAAGCCCCACCGAAATGATCTGTATTTTTGGGAATCTTATTTCTTAGTTATAAATAATACTCCATTAAAATTTCAAGTTGCCTCAAAAACATTTTTTATAATTTTTTGCAAAATATTTTTGCACGCGTCTGGCAATGTTAAAACCTCGATTAAATTATCTGGCTTATTTTTTTTCGTATTCATTAAGTAGTACACTGCAACATATATAAATTGCGTAGTGCCTCAAATATATTTTTGGGGAGAAAAAAATAATATTTTTTAAAATGTAGGGGTTGATTTAGCCCCGCTACTCACCAGCCAGGTCTACAATCTCGAGTTGGGATATAATAGGAGAGGTGTCTGACAAGTTTTCAGCTTGCTTCAAATACCTACCCAAAAATTGGTGCCAGCTCTCCTACTATAAGAAAGGATCTACGGGCCCTGGAAACAGAATTTTGATGTTTTATTAATTTACATTTTGGAAAATAAATTGGATACAGCCACGAAACGGGAGTGGCAAGAGGAATGCCCAAAAAATAATTTTGCGTCGGTAAAGGATTTTTTAACATTTTTGGAAGGTCGGTGCCAGTTTCTAGAATCTTTGATAAAATTCACGGATAATAAGGGGGTAAACGTTATAAATGAAATGTAACGTCGGTACTGTGTTGTCCAATTTGCAAAGAAAATCACGTCATTTTTAATTGTAAGAGATTTCCAAATATGTCGGTAACGAGAAAAAGAAGTGAGGTAAAGCAGTTAATGTTATGCTGGAATTGTTTAAAATCAGGGCATGTAGTGGAAAATTGTAAGTCAGGGGGATGTAAGCATTGCGGAAAGAGACACGATACTATTCTTCATATATGGGAGAGCGGTTCTTCTAGGTATCATAAGGTGGATAGTCAAGGGCGGAATAACTACTCGGTGGATACAAAACGGGAGAACACGGAAAATTGGAAACAGAAGGTACATCCAGAGGGTGAATATTCAGGGACACCTGAGGTTGCAAGATAACACCGGAACACAGGGTGATTCGGGCGGACTCAGTTAGTGCTCAAGGACGAACGGATTCGAATTTTTACGGACAAGCGGTTGCAGATTTCCAGAGACAACCAAGTGCGCGAGGGCATTTGAGGTCTGATTCTGAACCGGACCTACAGCAAAACTATAAGGCCGTAGTGAAGGTCAAGGATGAAAATGAACGGAATAGGGCATCTAATGATATCTTATGATCTACAGCTAAAATATTTATTAGGGACAACACGGAGAGTTTATCGAATGCAGAGCTTTATTGGACAGCGGATCATGTCCAATTCGGTTGGAACTAAAATTCATTCTAGGTATAATAACTTTGAGGTAGAATCGCCATTTTGGCGATACAATTACAATATACAATTAGCTGATGAAAACTTTGACAGGGCAGAACCAGTTGAAATTTTGTTAGGAGCTAGTATATTTTGGGATTTGTTGTCTATAGGGCATATTACATTGGAAAGGGAAGGCCCGTTTTTGCAGAAAACAAAATTAGGATGGGTCATAGCAGGTCAAATACCAGGAAAGAAGCAGCAAAACAAAAGGGTGTCATGTCACTTCATACAGGAGGGGGTAGAATGCAGCGTCGAGAAGTTTTGGACACTTAATGAGGATATAGGGAAAAGGTCCCATTTAACGGTTGAGGAGAAGAGGTGTGAGGAGAGTTTCATTCAAACTACTACTAAAGACGATTAGGGAGTTCGATTACCAGCTAAAACAGGAGAGCCGGTTTTTGGAAATTTGTTAACCTCTGCGGCAATTAGATTCAAGCAGCTGGAAAAAGGATTGATAAGGGAGACTTTTAGAAAAGGGTATTGCGACTTTATGGTACCACAAGACGAAGGTTACGGAATTTCCGTCATTGGAAGGGTTAGAGAGTTTATATGCGGAGAAGTTTAATAGCTGGTATTTCTTTAAGCGACATGGAGTGATAAAGGAGACGTCCCTAACGACGAAGCTAAGGGTGGTTTTTGATGCAAGCTGGTATCGCTCCTTCTCTGAATAATACATTACTAATGGGGCCCAAATTACGAGAGGACTTGTTTAATATATTAGTAAGATTTTGGCAGCATCACATTGTTATAACGGGGGACATAGAAAAGATGTATCGGCAGATGTGGGTAGCAGAGGATCAACGGAAATGGCAAGGTATCTTGTTGAGGAATTCATCGGATGAATCTATTGGCATCTATCATCTCAATACTGTAACATACGGTACAAGTTCGGCTTCCTTTATGGCCGTAAGTAGTTTTCTCCAGTAGCAGGGTAACTCTCCACCAGTTGACGAGTTCTTGAATTGGGAACTGTGTACTGTAGAAGATAATCAAATTTATCTTCATCCTCTATATCTAAAGCATCATCAATTCGTTTAAACAGCCTCCAAAAGGGAAGTCATTCCTTAAGATCACCACTAAATTTAGACAATTCTATTCTAGGAAGCCTTAAACTATTCTTCGATGCAGATGATTTATTACTACTCTATCAAAATGAGGTGCTTTACAAATTTCTTCTACATTAAGTCTTAATTTATAATAATTTCTGTTGAAATAATCAGCCCTTTTTATTTCTATATCAAGGCTCTCGCCGTTATCATCAGACGATAGTAATAAATCATAAAAAAGTTGGTTTGATTCAGTAATAACTATCACCTTGTCTTCCAGCATACTCATGTTACATTTAACTTCCATAAGGTCATGATTCTCTTGTTCCAATAACTCTGTAACTTCATCAATTGTCCGTTGGAAAGCATTTCGATGAGCTTCTAGGGTTCTTTTTGTCTTCTCCATATCATCAGCACATTCTGTCCTGTCACGGTCGCCAAAAATTGTTTTTCTTAAGACTTAACCAGTAATAAGAAAATATCTAAAGGGAACGGACGTACTGCTTACTCGAACCAAATTTCACTGTACTCAGTATTGAAATAAGATTTGGAGATTTAAAATTATAACAAATTTTATTGTACTGACAATTCTAATATTTTTCTGACAAATTACAATAACTCACTGACTTAAAATCTTTTCTATAAATATTAACTGTAATCTTGAACAGGTACATGGAAATTCGTTCCCATAATCAGAACAGAAGAGCAGGTGATAGCAACGATTCCAACAAGAAAATAAGGTCAGAATTTTCCATGTCTTAAATCTATTTCCTTCAAACAATTGGATATTTATGCATGATTTGCTTCACGTACCAAGGTGTGACATTTCTCAATTTCTCATGAAATATCAACCTAAATTAACACAAAAAACATACATACAAACAAAAAATAAAATAACTAAATAACTTTCACATATCTTAGCATATAGTCAACAGTTTCAGCATACGTTAACATAGTACATTTCATACAATCATTTAAACAATTAATCAATACTTTGCATACTGTAAAAAAATATTTACTCAATTTCTTTATTCAAATAAACTTTTGAAAATACACAATGCCAGATATATTGACAGATTCACAACAAAAAAACTAAATGATTTGAGGACAGATTTAAAAAATTTAGTCGCAAAGAGAGGTCTAATTAGAGGAAAACTAACTGGATTTGAAACGTCAATTCAAACTTTTATTGACAACAAAATATCAATAAGTCAACTGAAATTACGCGTAGATAATATCATTTCAGTTTTGAGAGAATTTGAGGAGCTACATGATCAAACTGAAATACTAGCGTCATGTTTTCCAGAAATGTTAAAACTTGAGGAACATCATGATGTGAGAATTCAATTTGAAAACGCATATTTTAATCATGCCGTGTTAAATTGTTTTTACGTAGACGATATGTTATGCGGAGCATCCACTTTAGGAAAAACCATACAACTAAAACATGACATAACTTCAATTTGTGACCGGAAAGAACTTCCGTTTAGAAAATGGAGGTCAAATCATAATTCGATAATTACTTCCAACACAGATGATCCATCTTTAAAAATTTTGGACACCAATGTGGATTTCAAAACTTTGGGAATCTCCTGGCATTCTACAGAGGATGCCCTCTTTTATTCTCACAAAGATAAATATCTTAATTTTACTTCGTTCACGAAGCGTATGATACTGGCAACGATCTCCCAGATATTTGATCCTATTGGCATGTTGGCTCCCATAACAATCAGGGCCAAGATATTTCTGCAAACTTTGTGGAAACTTGGAGTAGATTTGGACGAACACATTCCGGACAATGTTTCCCAAAAGTGGAAACTAAAATGCATAAACAAGCTCAAATTTCCAAGGTTTATTGTTTGTCCCAACAGTGACAATATACGGCTTCATGGTTTTGCAGATGCCAGTGAGCTGGCATATGGTGCTGTTATAAACCTCCGAACTATAAACTCAGAAAATCATCACTCTATGAGCTTAGTTTGTGCTAAAACCAAGGTCAGCCCCTTGAAAACTCAAACAATTCCTCGATTAGAGCTTTGCACAGCCCTTTTGTTAGCCAGACTCTACAACTCCACAATAAATTCCCTTAGTCTACACATTAACCAAGCACTCTTTTATACTGACTCCAGCGTAGCACTCTGTTGGATAAAGGGTGAACCCAGCCAATGGAAAACATACGTCAGTCACAGAGTATCTAAAATCCATAATATCATGGATCCAGACTTATGGCGTCACATTTCGACACACAATAATCCTGCAGACCTATTGTCTAGAGGAATAACCCCAGACCAATTATAACAAACACCTTTCTGGAAAAATGGTCCCTCATGGCTTTCTCTCGATGGAGATGAATGGCCACCACATGAAATTCCATTAAATAAAGAAATTCTCGAAAAAAGAAAAGAAAAACAAACCTGCCATAAGGTTTCCGAAATCTCTGATTTTGACTTATTCAATAAATACTCTTCCTTTGCAAAATGACAACGAATCACAGCATACATATTTCGATTTAAAATATTTCGAAGATCCAGCCCTGTATTACCCTCTTCCAAGCTGTCCGAATTACAACACTCTTTTAACATGCTTGTCAAGCTAGCTCAATCACAATGTTTCTTCGATGAAATCAAGGCCATCAATTTGTCAAACACCATTTCTTTTAAAAGCAAAATTCCTTTCTTGAACCCCTTTCTTAATGAATTCCAAATGCTCAGAGTGGGCGGAATTATCCAGAATGCAGCAGTTCCTTTTTCACAAAAGCATCCTCTTATTCTACCAAATAAACACCCACTCACTGATTTAATAATTTTCCATTTCCATAGAAAAATGCTACTTGCAGGCCCTCAAGCTTTACTTGCCGCTATTAAAACAGAGTTTTGGCCCATACATGGAAAAAACAATGTAAAGAGAGTGTTACGAAAATGTACAATTTGTTTTAGGTGTAGCCCTCGTAGTATCGAAACCTTGATGGAAAAATTAACCCGCGAGAGAATAACCCCCTCTAGACCATTTTTGAACAGTGGAGTTGATTATGCCGGCCCACTCATTTTGAAAATGCATAACACGCGCACAAAAACATTTTTAAAATCATATATTTGTGTCTTCGTTTGCCTCGCCACAAAGGCAATACATATAGAAGTGGTAATCGATCTCACGACCCAATCATTTTTAAATTCCTTTAAACGATTTGTTTCACGAGGAGGCTTAGTCGTAAACATCTATTCTGACAACGTCTCAAATTTTGTAGGAGCAAATAATGAGATCGGTAGTATTTACGATTTTTTGAAATCAACAAATAAAAAAATCTCCGATGAATTGTTGGAATTAAAAATAACGTGGCATTTCATACCACCGCGTTCTCCCCACATGGGTGGAGTTTGGGAAGCATCAATAAAAAATGTAAAGTATCACATAAGACGCGTCATCGGAAATCAAATCCTTACTCTTGAGGAATTGCACACTTTGGTATGTCAGGTCGAATCTTGTGTAAATTCACGTCCTATTTCTCCAATATCCGATAATCCCGATGACCTTTTACCATTAACCCCAGCACATTTTCTCATTGGAGGCCCTTTTTATACTCTGCCAGAGCTTGACCCAACTGATCAGAACAATGCCAAACTGACAAGGTTCCATATGCTGTCAAAGATGTCTCAAGATTTTTGGTCCAGGTGGACCACAGAATATCTCCATGGACTGCAGTCCCGAAACAAATAGTGGAGGAAGTCATCTGACATCGAAGTTAATCAACTCCTCATCATTAAGGAAGACAACCTAAATCCCCTTCAGTGGACCATGGGGCGCATAATTGATACTCATCCTGGTAGTGACAGTGTTGTAAGAGTTGTTACAGTGAAAACGTGCTAACGGCACATTCAAACGCTCCATAGTTAAAATCTGTCCACTTCCCATTGAAAGGTGAAATAATGGACACTGTTTTTATTGTAGAACTTTTTTGATTACTTTGTCCATTTTTTATTTTAAATATTTGTTTATTTACTTACTTACTTACTTATTTGTTTATTGAAACCACTTAACGGTTTTCAAGGTGGGCGGTATGTTAAGTACTTATAAAAATCTTGGACTTTTCTGGATAATGTACCCAATCGCGCACCATTGCGTTTTTAGATTTCTGACCTGACGCAAAGCTCAATAAAAAAACTGTCAAACAAGTCATATATATGTAACACCGTAATTGTAATCAGCATAAAAATGTAATAAAATGTTCTTAATTCACAACAAGTGAGTTTATATTAAAGTCTCATAAACGTTTAACATTACATCCTCTCTTTTCTTTCATTTTTTGAAGCTACTCACAAGTCACTTCATCAAACAGGTTTTTTTTTATATTTTTTTAGTTTGTATCAATCAACTCGTGCTGAAACTATGATTATTTCTGTGGGACACATTAATATTGGGTCCTTGCTACCTAAACTCACTGATGTTGAGCAACTTATGAATCTTAAGGACTTTGCTATATTTGCAGTTCCTGAAACTCGGCTTACTCCTAAAATTGGTGATGGGATACTTAATATTAACGGTTATAACATTATTCGAAATGATAGATTAGGTAAAAGAGGAGGAGGGGTAGCAAGTTATCTTAAAAATACTTTATTATATGAAGTTATAATCTCTGAACAAGAGACATTTTGTGAACATCTTTGGGTTGAAATTAAAATGGGTAATAAAAAATATATTGTTGGTGTTTTGTATAGGCCACCAAACTCTAATGAGGATAGCTTTGTAGATAAGTTCGAAAACACTCTAATTACTCTTAATGCAGAATACAATGATTGTTTTCGTGTGTGAATATTGTTTCGTTTTATTGAATTTTACATTTAATTATTATATTTGTTACTTTAATACATGATAAAAAAAAGTTAATTTTCACGTTGTACGTCGTTCACTTTTAGGCTGTCGTGGTTCTCTTTCTTGTCGACCAACTTTTGGAAGGCGAGCTCCTCACCGGTGCGCATTCAGGCAAAACGTACCACATATTAACCATTGCTCTAAAATCTGCCGTGCTGATTGGTCCGCGACTAAACGCGGTACGTTTTGTCTAGATAGGGTCGAAAGCAGGTACGGATTGCCCTCGTATTAGAATCTATTTACGCAATTCATGCCTGTCATTGTTTGAGCTGATTAGCGCAGTTGGTAGGGTATTGGGCTGGTAACTCAGAGGTCATAGGTTCGAAACCGGGTTGGTGCTTGGTTTTTTTGTTTTTTTTTCAAGTTTTTTATTTCTTATTTACTGATATTTCTATACATAGTTACACTTTGATCAACCGGGTTGGTCCTTGGTTTTTTTTTTTTTTTTTTTTTTTAATTTTTTTATTTCTTATTTACTGATATTTCTATACATAGTTACACTTTGATCAACCGGGTTGGTCCTTGGTTTTTTGTTTTTTTTTAAGTTTTTTATTTCTGATATTTACATATTTATTTCAATATTGGGTTAGGTGCTGTGAGGGCAATCCGTACCTGCTTTCGACCCTATCTAGACAAAACGTACCGCGTTTAGTCACGGACTAATCAGCACGACAGATTTTAGAGGCGGACCAATCGACACGGCAGATTTTAGAGCAATGGTTAATATGTGGTACGTTTTGCCTAAATGCCACCGGTGCAGGGTCTACAGGGTCGGATCGGGCCGCAACATGCTCCCGGCCTAGGCAGTCTGGACTGGCAACTGCTAGCATACAAAGCCTTTGCACGGCTCTGGATAAAATTCCGTTTGACGTTTAAACCAACGCTACACGTGGAATATCTTCCTTTCCACGGATAAATTCGACGACTCTTCCTAAACGCCATTTGGTAGGTGGCAGAATGTCGGCCTTTACTAATACTAGTTGTCCTATGGTCAAATTTCCCTTGATTATTTTCCATTCACAACGTTGTTGCAGTTCGGATATATATTCTCGACTCCAACGGCGCCAGAAGTGTTCGTATAGTTTGCTTAACATCTGATAATTTTTTAGGCGGTTGTCTGGAATGTCGATGCATGACGGTTCGGGTGCTGATGTAATTGGCTTGCCAATGAGGAAGTGAGATGGGGAAAGGCAGGTTAGATCTTCAGGATCGGAGCTTGAAGGAGTAATGGGACGCGAGTTGAGTATAGCTCCAATACGGACTAATAAAGTTTGAAAATCAAAAAAGAAAATTATATTGTTACCCAGAGTTCGTTTCAGATGATATTTTAAGCTTTTCACTCCCACCTTCCAAATACCTCCAAAATGAGGTGAATTGGTCGGTATGAAGTGCCACTTTATACCTTGATTGGCTATTGAATTACCTATAATGGCTTGGTTAATTTGCAAGAAAGTACCAAATTCTTCCAATTCTCGATTTGCCTTGACGAAATTCGTTCCATTGTCTGAGAACACTTCATTTGGTTTTCCACGACTTATGAAACGATTGAAGGCCTGCAGAAAATCGTCAGAGCTTGAAGATAGTACAACCTCTAAATAAATAGCGCGTGTACTAAAACAAATAAATAAAGCTATACAACATTTGATGGGTTTACAACCACGACCGCGTTTGTCTTCATCGTGAATGGACCAGCATAGTCCACTCCTACTATACTGAATAAAGTAGATGGTCGAGCCCGTCCCTCTGGTAAGTCACCCATAATTGGTTGAAAAGTCTGAGCGCGATATCTGGCACACTTTACGCATTTTTGTACAGTTATTCTAGCTAAATTGCGGCCGGAAATTGGAAAAAAAATTGTCCCTTAAACTAGATAAAAGCATTTGCAATTTTTCGTGCAGCTCCTGAAAAATAATCTTTGTTATATGGTGCTTGGGCGATATTAAAATGGGGTGTTTCTTCGAGATAATCGGAATTAGTCAGGCGTCCACCGACCCTTAAAATACCTTGAGTATCCATGAACGGATGTGGACTTGATATGTTGCTGCTAGAACGTAACTCTGTAACGTAACTGCTTATTTTGAAGGGCCGTATAGTCATCGGGAAATGACTCTTGTTGAACGATTTTCATAATGACATTGAAGCCTTCTGTGAGTTCATCAACAGTTAAATAAGACAGTTGACGAGCTTCCGGTTTAAGTTTGCAATTATTGAGAAATCTCAGGACATGCGCAAAAATTCGTTATGTTTTATTAAAATTAGAGAAATTTTCTAAGGATAAACGATTACGAGTAAATGTAGAGCCTAAACAGGTTTTTTTACATTCTTACATATCCGCTTCATAAATTGGGGTTTGTGGCCATTCGCTCTGGTCCTCTGTCAACCAAGTAGGGCCGTGAAACCACAATGTGGACGCTTTGAACTGATGTGGACTTACACCGCGTGAGACTATGTCCGCTGGTTTTTTTTGTGTAGGTACGTGCTTCCAATGGAAGGTTTCTGTCACTTTCTGAATTTCGGACACACGATTGGCAACAAACGGCTTTAAAGTGTTTGGGGGTATCCGTAACCAACCCAAAACAATCGTCGAGTCTGTTTAACAGGACACGTCCTCAAATGTTATGTTAAGTGACTTTATCACCTTAGCAATGAGATGGCCTAATACTAACGCCGCGCACAACTCCAATCGTGGTGTACTTAACGATTTTACGGGTGCAACTTTCGACTTAGCGCATAAGACATTTGATTTATGACTTTCTGATGCATTTCTAGATATGACATAAACGCAAGCTCCATAACTAGACTCGGAGGCATCAGAAAACCCATGTAAACTTACATATACCGGGTTATCACACACGATTCTACGAGGGATGCTTAGAGAATTTAATTCATGTAATTGTGAATACCAATTATTCCACGCGGTGTTAATTTCATCTGGTACTCTTTGATCTCAATCAATGTTTTGAGCCCATAATGTTTGCAGGAGAACTTTGGTGATTACTATACATGGGCTTACTAAGCCTAACGGGTCAAAGACAGTCGCGACTTTGGAGAGTATCAATCGTTTAGTGATCGCTTTCGTATGAATATCGGTTCTCGGCTTTATAATATATGTTAGGACATCAGTCTAATGTTTCCACGCAAGGCCCAATGTCTTATCTATTTCGTGATCCTTGCTAATGGAAAATTCGAATAATTCACTTGTATTTTCACAAGATAGTCCGCGTATGCTATTTTCATCGTTAGACGTTAGACCACTTTCTTAAATCGAAACCGCGGTTTAACAAAATTTTTGAAATGCTTCTACAAATATATGCTGCTTCTTGTGGAGTATCCACACACGTTAGTAAGTCGTCTACATACATGTCTTCACGAATAATTATAGCAACATCAGGAAACTCAGCTTCGCATTCGTTTTCGAGCTGGTGCAAGCAGGTGCCGTGGTTGTCCCGTAGATTACCGTATTTAGTTCGTATGTTTTAAGGGTTTCGTTCGGATTAGGACGCCATATGATTTTTTGTAGCTTGCTATGCTCGGGATTAACCAATACTTGTCGATACATCATTTTAATGTCGCTGGAAAGCGCTATAGCACGTGCTCAGAAACGTAATATGATTGACAAAAGGTCGTGTTGGATGGTGGGTCCTGTCATTTGAAGGTCATTCAAGGACAAGCCCGTTGATGTCGGAGACGCCCTACTAACACTGAACGTTCCGTAGACGTATCTTTCAGGTATTTTTTGGTCTGAACGTTCCAGGCCTAAAAAAACGTTTCTCAAACGTTATATGAATTATGTTTCAGGACGTATTTCATTAAACGTGCATGCAACGTTCGACGAGAACTAAAACAAGAAACCAACTTCATTTTGTAAAAAAAAAGTTCTTTCATTCCCGTATATCGATCCTTGGATACAAAACATCAGTGTTTGCAATGCTATGTAAAATTTTTCAGATAATGAGATAAACTTATATTGATTGCACAAGAGAGTTTTTAATGATCGAACACACCCTTTTTAATTCTTGAACACACCTCGTTCAAAAAATGATAGATGACATTTGACAGCGTGTGTACAGCTGACAGCTAGTGACCGTTAATTTGCGCTCGAACGTTTCCATTTATTTTTTTATTGAATTCGAATAAAATAGTATATTTTCAAGTATTGACTCAAAGTTACAACTTTGTAGTGACTAGTTTGTGATTTTGTTTAACTGTGAGTGTTTTTCTGCCGTAAGTATTTAAAGACCTTTCCTACTATGACTAAGATATGAGTTTTCTTGGTGATAGACATGCATTGCTGAATAGACATTATAAAAGATTTAAAAAGTCAGTTACGATATGCCCTGACTCCGAATCTAATGTTCCTTCCTCAATAGCAGGTCCTAGCAATTCAAATTCCTTAGAAGCAGAGGCATGTCAATCCTCAGGGAGTTCAAGGAGAGTAATTCTAGTGATTTTGAGCCACAACGATTCAACCTAGATTTGGGCAATGATCAATCAGATTTGTACTCAGAACTAAGAGAAAGTAATAATCCTCGAGATCCACAAATTGCTAGCAATGTTCTTTTGTCTGATAATTCACCACAAACTTTTTCAAATGATTTGGCCAATTGTCAGTAAAATTTAACATTGCACATAATGCTTTGGGGGAATTACTAACTCTGTTAATAAGACATGATATTCAAGTACCAAAAGATCCCCGAACACTTTTGAAAACCCCTAGGAACACCGGTACTAGTTTAAAAATTATTAATCCAGGCAGTTACATTCATTTTAGATTTCAATTGAAATAGTAGGAATTTATCATGGCAATGAAAAACCTAAAACCTCAAATAATTATTTAGAGGAATTTGTTCCTGAAGCGACTGCAGTTGTACCTCATGGAATTTCCTATTTTAACAGACATTACAATATAAAATTGGTTTTTGTATGTGATGTACCGGCAAAATCTTTTATTAAATGTACTAGAGGTCACAGTGGATATATGTCATGTTAAAAATGTAACACAGAAGGGGTTTTTAGGAACAATAAAATTTGCTTTCCACAAATTACAAATAATTTTCAGTTAAGGACAGATTTAAATTTTAGGAATAAAGAACAAGAAAGCCATCACACAAACACATCAATTTTGGAAAATTTGCCTGGACTAAACATGATTGATGACTTTCCACTAGATTACATGCATCTTGTTTGCCTAGGTGTTGTTAAAAAGTTGATAGTGAATTTGTGGATTTCTGGTCATCCACCTTACAAGTGGTCAAGTCGTCAGCTAGAAAACATTTCATCTCTTCATACTAGTTTACAAAAACCTACTCCTTTGGAATTTCCTAGGAAACCCAGAGCTCTTTCAGAAGCAAAGCGATGGAAGGCCACCGAGTTTAGAATGTTTTTATTTTATACCGGGCCAGTTGTACTGAGAAATAATGTGTCTGAAGAAGTTTATTTAAATTTCATTTGTTTACATTTTGCACTTCATTTATTATCAAAGTGTATGGATGTTGATTATGCTAAAGAATTATTATCCTATTTTGTAGAAACTTTTATTGTACTCTATGGTTCTGAAAATTTTTCCCATAATGTTCATAATTTGTTACATTTAGCTGATGATGTAACAGGATTTGGAAGTATTGAAAACTTTAGTGCTTTTCCATTTGAAAACAATAGGATCTTTTTAAAAAAAATCTTAGGAAAAGCAACCAGCCTTTGCAACAGTTAGCAAACATATTGGAAGAACGAAATAAAATATTAGCAAATCAACAAGAGCGCAGAGAGAGAAAAAAATCTTGAATTAAAATTTGAACATACTCAAGGCCCCTTATTATTAGAGTTCAAGGAAATTCCGAAGCAGTATGAACATATTTCGTTCACAGACTTTTGTCTTTATATAAGTAATTCTGATCATTGCTGTTTTCTTAAGGATGAAATAACAGTTATTGTTATTGAAAATATAATTACCACTAATGATAATATAAAAGTTATTGGGAAAAGGTTTCTTACACTTGAGAACTTTTTTATATCGCCCTGTGAATCCTCAGACATAAATATTGGCATATACGCGCATGTTCCTATGTGAGTAGACGTGTTTTACATGGCTCTGCATTAATGCTAAAATAACCATATTCTTAAGTGCTAATTTCTAAAGTGGATAGTGAACTCTGAAGAAGTAAGTCTCAAAGTTACATTTTACCTGATTATTATACTTTGAGAGGGCATATTTTGGCCATAAACTGTAGATATTTTTTCAATATGAGCACTCGAGCAAAAGGTGGGAAAGCAGTGGAGGATGAACTGCACTCATCTATTAAAACTGTAGTCAATAAAATAGTGAATTCTAATGATTTTATAACTGAGCTGTCTAATGCTATTATGGACATTGTTG
>CAJUYH010008358.1:0-15622 GCA_910591685.1 Galerucella tenella | reverse complement strand
TGCAAGGTCAAATAACATGAGAGCCTACAACAGGCAGATCAGGATCTACAGTGACAGTCAAGCTGCCCTTAAAGCACTTCAGAGCTCTAAGGTAACATCTCGGCTGGTATGGGAATGTGGCGAAGAGCTTAGAAAACTGGCGACTCGGAACAGTGTAACACTGGAGTGGGTCCCAGGCCATAAAGGAATCGCAGGCAATGAAAAAGCTGACGAACTCGCAAGAGTTGGATCGTCAACTCTGATGAACGGACCCGAACTTGCTGTGGGCATCCCCAGATGCTTAACGAGGTCATGGTCAAAAGGGTGGTTGAAAGAACAACACAATAAATACTGGAAGAATACGACCAGGCGAATACATGGGAATGAATTCATAAAAGAACCATCAGAAAAAGTGGCGAAAGAACTGCTCTCAATAAGCAGGAACAAACTACGCACCATAACGGGGCTACTTATGGGACATTTTCCCACAAAGGAGCACCTAAACAAAATAGGGCTGTACAACGGAGACCTTACATGCAGAAGATGCAAAAAGGATACCGAAACAGCTCTGCATATACTATGCAACTGTGAGACGCTGGACCACAGGAGGCAAAAACTGTATGGTAGACCCCAAATGACTCCAGAAGACTTCTACAACCAGCCAGCAAAGAACCTGTATGAGCTAATACAGGGAACGGATTGGCTAAATATGCTGTAGTCAGAACACTAAGAGTATCCACAATAAGCCCAGGAGGCTGAGGTGGTGCCGGCAAAGGGACGGCTCCTTTGAAAAAAAACCTCAAGGAAATGCTCTCCACTGCCTCACCGAGATCAAGAAAGTCTTACAGTTTCTGAAGCTACTTATCTCTACCATATACCTTATATAATTTTCTGTGCCAATGACCAGAGCTGTCGAGGCACGTTAAGCTAAAATGGAAAAAAAAAAACTTTTATAACGTCCTACAGAGTCTTTGAGAACCAAAGAACAAGGATCGTTCACCAAGAAGCAACAAGTACTTCCCACAAATACATCAACCAATACGCTATTCTATCTTGGAGATATACCAACCCCGCTAACTTTGTAATTCAATGTCCTTCGTGGCAAATAGCCAGGGAAGTAGTTGTTGCTTCTAAGTGAACGGTCTTTGTTTCTCCATTTTCAAAGACTCTGTAAGGCGCTATATGGTATTATACTAAAATGACAATTTTTTGCAGGAAAATGTGAACAAAGTAAATGAAATTAAGTACTTAATATGCGTTCAAGAATGAATCGTTCTTATTTAAAATATGTTTTCCATAAAGAGCTTCATATCTATGCATTTTTAGTTACGTCGGAAATAAATTTCGAACTCCGCGTTTTGCTCAAAGAAATATTGAATGCTCTATTGTGAAGTAATACTTATATATAGTAATACTACTAATACTTACTTGCTTTTTCAGATAAAAAAAACCATATGTTTCTTGAACTATTGTGTCAGAATTCAAGTATTAATTTGTAATATTCTACCGTATAGAGAAACACAATAAGTAATTATTCAGAAAAAGTCCTCAGTTTCTCATGTAGATTGTGGTAGCGAGAAAGGCGATATACCTAAGGTTTTAAACCAAACCACATCCCTGTCTAATACAATTTAAGTTCTTGTCGCGTTTCGCTCTTCTTTTCCTAGAACTATACCCAAAATAATATATGTTATGTGACTTTCGGCTAACTTTTTTCCGCCCTATTAAATTTAATTGGATATTTTTGAAATGTTGGTAGACAAAAAGAATATGCTGTTGGGTCGAATTTCGTAAACGACTTTGTTGTGGAAACTGGAGCAGGTAAATCGACTGTAAACATCTAGACGACTTTTTTTTATTCCGTTGACGTTGTATTCATAGAACAACAGAATTTAATAAATGAACAATGACAAAAAATACCGTGGAACACGAAATCAACTACCAGTGAAAAATAATAGCCGGAAAGTTCACCACAATAGGAAAAAATATTATAGCTTATTTTATTATCGTATAAATGAAATGAAATATTTTTTAAAGAAGCAAGAGTATGTCAAAATTGTGGAGATTTACACGTACAAGGACCCCAACAAAAGGGACATTTTTATTTTCACCTAATTTTATATAAAAATGGAATTATTGAGAAAATGTTCTGCTTATATGGAAGCCCCTATCAAATAAAATGAAATTGAATTTTTTCGAAGCCTGCTTAATTTTAAGGGGAATTTTATACAGGATGAGTCATAAGGAACTCTACATACTTCTACCATATGTTGAGTCCCTCATGGAGGATATCATCTGGCCACTAAAAACTCCTCTTCTTTAATAATTTACTGGGCGATTTGTGGAACTGATCATAGATTTCAATTGGCTATAGTATTTACACGGCTCATTTTCATGATACAGAACACTACTATCAGGCACTCAACGGGTATAAGATAATCTTACAAATTCCAGGAAAGAATTTGGAAAAAATGAGGTATTGGTATTAAATATTGCACCCTGTATATATTTTATTTTCTACGTCATTTCAGTTTCCTCACTTCATCCTAGGAACGATTTTCATACTTTTTTTAACCTATCTTCCCGTTCACAATCAGTGCAGGTTTAAAAATTGACTAATTGTATATCAAATAATGAGTTGTGAAATCCAATGGTTACAAAGAATGGAACATTTAGATAAAAAAATGAAAATCCTTGCAGGGTCAGTTGATGATTAATACTACACTGGTAAGAGTTGAGGTTCTATTATTCTATTCAACTTCCAATAAAGGATATAGACTAGTCATTATGCCGAGAAGGAGGGGCTAGAAATGCAAGTGAACCCAGAAAGCTAGATTACAAAAAGCATAAGTTCATTATCGACAGAGCTTACCCATGAGGAAAAAGGTTGAATTCAGTATTTTTTACAATAACTCGGTTCTCTGTCAAAAAACGATTATTACAGTGGTATACTTTTTTGTTCATCTTTCAATGCTCTATAGATAAGGTTGTCCATGCATTTCCTACTTCAAATGTATACGAGCAATCTTGTAGAGCGTGTTGAGCCCTACAATTCCATTTTGAAATTTTTTTGTTTCCGACAAAAGTCACGACCTCTAACGACCGCAAATCGACCGCAGTGCGCCCGACGGCCGTGTGAATTCGGGTTTTGCCGAGGTATAATAAAATTGACCTTCCACAGTTTTCACACCGGAACATCTACTTCTTCTCGCAGTATTCCAGATTATCTCTGGTCAGTTGTCTCGAATATTTTGAAGCCATTGGTGATTGTTTCATTCGCGAAAAAACCTCTAATTGAGAACATTTATGTGGCTTAAAAGAGAGATGTTCAAAATGTCCAAGCCGCCTGCGCGGAAAGGAGACGTGTGGACCAGCAGAACGTGTTACAGGGTGTCGACTCTGTTAGTGTTACAAAAAATATGGCAATCAAAGGATTCGCTTGTTTTTCGGAAATGTGCTTCTCTACAGCAAGATCTAGAGCCCGAAGAATAACTGCAAAAATGGATAATATTGTTAATATTTCCACCATCAATACATTTTTTGCAGCTGAAAAGTTTTCAGGACTCGAAGGACTCAAAACATCGGAAAACATTGAAAATAAATGACCGCCCATAATGATTATTTTTTGTGCGGAAAATGAGCTTTAGCAGCCCAAGACATTTCATTCATTCATTCATTCATTCAAACGTTTGGGTTGTGCTCAACAGCCCGGGCACTTGACCTAAGTCATTGTACCATTCCCAATGTTATCTACTTCCACTCCAAAAGTTTCGTGTCCTCTATATAGGCCACTAGCTTATTTGGGGGGATTTTAAGTAGTTCTGATGGTTGTATAGTTTCCTTTCCAAAATGCTTCTGTCTGAGTCCTTCTAAGTTCTTACATGAGCAGAATATAAGAATAGGTGTTTCATCCCTTAGTTCGCACTTCCTACAGAAAGGTTCACTGACTATTCCCATTCTGTACAAATGTTTCCTTAGAGTGCAATGTCCAGTAACCAGGTCGGTTACTGTCTTCAAGTGTCTCTTGCTCAGTTTCAATAAACTGGTTGAGAGTTCTTTGTTTACCTTTTTCAGTAGACTTTTTGTGTGATGATGACCTTCTGTCAACCTCCATTTAATTTGGTGTTCTTTGTCTAGCCAGTTCCGGATTTCCCCTCTTATGTAATCCTTTGTGATTCCACAGAACGGTTCCGGACCTATAAAGTCTCCTTTAGAGCCTTGTTTAGCTAGCTGGTCCGCCAATTCATTACCAGCAGTCCCTTCATGTCCCGGCACCCATACTAGAGACACTGTGTTGTCTCTTGCCAGCTTATTAAGGGACTCTTTGCAGTTTTTAACCAGTCTAGATTTCGTGGTAGGATTGCTGATAGCCTTCAGCAATGCCTGGCTATCAGTGACAAGACATTTAGACATTTAGATGCACGAGCAAGCGTAGCGTATCGTAACAAGATCGTTAAAACAAATGAGTACTATTAAAATTTCCGTATCTCTACAGAGAACCGAGTGATTGTGAAAAAACTGAATTTAACACTTTTTTAGATGGCGGAAAATCCATAGGGGGAATGTTGGTCGACAATTTGAACTTAAGCTTCTCCAAGACACTCACACGTCATATCAAAGATTTAGTTCCCTCTGTTCCTTCGCATTTTCAAATTTACATGGTGACTGGACTAATATGTTTGATTAAATCAACAAATAAAACATTTTTTCCTAATATAAATTGCTGTTCTACCTCTTTTATGTAACATAATAGAAAAAAAAAACTTCCACAAAAAGTAAAAATGTTTTAAATTGTATAATTTTTTCGTATTATACAAGCTGTTATATTGATTTTATGTTCTTTCAATTTTTTGTTACCTTGAAAGAAAGGTGTGCCAATCCGCCCCTAATGCCCCTAGTGGTATAATTAGAGTTTTTGAATAAATAAGTATTTTCTAGGTATCTTTTCGAGAATCTGTGATTCGATCAGTCAGGTATATTTCCTATCTCATTATATTGGGTATATCGATTTTTTAATTTGAAGACTTAATAATTCCATTCCCTTTCTAATATTATTTTTTCAAATAAGTTTTTTTTATTGGCGAACCATTTTAACTATCGAAATTTCAATCACGCGCGTTTTTTAAAGTTACCATTGCAACATCAACAACTCGAGAAAGTTTAAATGACAATTTTCTATTATTGATCTGACAGGAGTACTTTGTAACGTCAAAACCTTCATTCCAACAATATTTCGATAAACTTATTATATAGGATCTAAGTATTGTACTATTATTGTATTGTCGCTAATAACCTTTTGGTGGATGCGACATGCTTTAAAATCAAAAAAAAAATATTTAATATTTATTTTGAGAGACTGAAAGAGAGTCTAGATACATATTTTTTAAACAAAGGTCTTCATTTTCAAGCTCAATAAATTCAACATTAGTGATGACATCAGGACTTCAATTTTTTTATGAATCCTTTGAATATAATTCTAATCAGAGTCAATGCACAGATCTTGGAATGTGCTGATAATACCTTGCCATACAGAGCTGAGTCGATTCAATTCATTTTCTGCTTAACCAGTTCTTATTTTTCATATGGCAGTCACGAGTTACCCATTTTTACTTTTTTCTCTATATTGAAATATTATTAGTTCCGAGACTCCAGTCATAGCAGAAACTTCTCGCACTATTTCTATTGTTGCTTTTGTTGAACAAATAGTTGAAAACATTTTACTCAACTGCTTGCATTTATAACTTAACAATCCACCCTTTTTGAATTTTACTATATATTTATGCGTCCATTTTGACATCGATAACGACTGCGATCAACTGATGAAATTTTGTTACTTCAATTCTAAATTAATAGATATCGGCAATTATGAATGAGTTTTAGTGTCATTAAAAGGATTTAGACATATTGTTATTTCATTTCCATCAATTATTGTACGTGGATTATTTTAAATAGATGAGATGGTTTATAGGGGTTACTTTCAAAGAAATGTGCAATCGGTGGCCTCAAATCCTGATTTTCAGGTGAATCTCCTGGCATACAACAATACAACAATATCAACACCAATAATAGCCGTGAAGATTACTTCTGGAGAATAAACCCGAAATCCACAAACAAGTGACCAAAATGAGGGGTTTCAAATCTCCAACCAGCCGAACACAATTTCATTAGTGCATGAAGTCAACGTAAAATTCCAATATTCTATTCTACTTGACACTGATAAAAATCAAACCAAGAAAGAAACATTAGATGGCAAAAACTAATTCGCTCGAATACTATCGAAGGTGTATAAAAGAAAGTGAAGGCCTGTACACACGCATGGATTCAAAATAATGGAATAGCAATAAGAGATTATAATTTTTATTACAAAACCCTTCGTTTTACCGAACCATTCCATGGAAATGTTGCTTTCAGCAAAACACAATACCATTTCCCAATATGCAACTACCATAAAACGAAGTAATAAAGGTATACAATTAAAAAAAATTGTATAACTGTTTAGTTGAAGTAAAATGTGAACTGGGCATAATACGTAGTCAGCTGTGGATATATTAACCAGAAATTTCACTCAAATATACCAAAATTATACTAAAATGCTGAAAGTTATAATTCATGTATACGAGGTGGCTCAAAAATATTTAATGCTAAAATCAAACCGTGACAAATTCCATTTTCAAAATGTCAACGATGAAATTATAAGATTGAAAAACATTCTCGCCAACGCACATTAATTACAAGAGCTTATCAAAAGTGTTCAAAGCTTCGTCCTTGTAACAAGCCTTTTTGTCACACACTCATTTGATGCATGCCTTATTATTGCTGCAGGGAGAGAATTTAATACACACTTTTTTTTTATTGATGAGGGATGGGAATACAGCTCATTTTTTATGTACCCCCTTTTATGAAGAAATCTTGAGGTGTTATATCTGGTGATTAAGGAGGCCACCGAAAAAAACCATTATTAGCTATCCACTTATCTTCAAACGTCTCATCTGAAAATTGGTTTATCATTCAGTAACAATGAGGAGAAGCTCCGTTGTGAAGGAAAAATATTTATCCAAATTCATGGGGTGGTGAACGATCTCAATAGTTTGTTTTCAATTCTCTCAATATATCAACCACAAAAGTTTCAATCATAGGAGTTAAGAGCTACAGCCTGATCGCACAAAAGACATTAAGCTCTCACTCTATGACGTACACCTGTAAGGTGTTCATTTTTTTGCTTAATTAATGTCTATTAAACATTTCGTTTTTCGTGAATTTTTATTCTTTGCATCATTAAATATTCATTATATTCTGGACATTTTACCAACACAAATTCTGCAAATTATATTCTTTTGTTATAGTCTATTTGCCTTAAACTTTAAACTGGGTTGAGAGAGAAGAGATGAGACCTACATTTTTTTCAAATTGGTTGAATGGATAGTTACCATTGGAACACCTAAATCTTTCGCACCGCAATGTAACGACGATTCGCCTTCGGGATAAGCAGTATATAATCCAAGAACATTGATTTCATGATCACTATTATCTACAACAGGCTTTACTTTCTTAACTTTTGCTAGAAAACAAAAAATTTTGTTAAATTGTTTAATAGTCTCTACACTGTGTGAAGACTGGGACGGAATCGATCTAGATATCTTGTAGCAAAAGAAAAGAAAGAAATTTAGAAAAATTAAGATATGTAATATTTTTGAACTTGAACTTTTCATTGTTTTTTAACAACCCTGTATACAAAATAGCTATTTATACAACTAGTTGCAAAATGAACGTGTTTTTGCAGTAGCTGTGAGGATTGGTGTGCCACATCGTGTGCAAAAAACACGGCGTTTTGCATCGTGTTTTTATACAAGATTTTTTGTAATTCAGTTGACGAAAATAAAAAAGAAAATTTCCATTACGTTTCATTGCAATTTTAAATACTATCAAAGCCATGCTTGTTTGTTTCTATGGAGATAACCATTACAACAATGATCAAAACCTCAAATGTTAAGACATATTTGTCAAAATAACCACATTTATTTGTTAATTCTGTCCATTCTGTCTTTAAAAATGAGCGAATCTGAAGAGTCCCTACCTTCAGACGTTGAAGGAGTTGCAAAAGCTGTTGTAGCAAATTTGCTGCCAAGTGAGTCAAAAGCAGCATATGAAACAGCTTATTCTAACTTCTAAAAGTAGTGCGAAGTGAAGAAGATAAATACTGAAAAAAACGGTATCAGAAAAGGTTCTTCTTGCTTATTTTTCATACAAAGCCAAAATATTCCAACCGTCGACGATGTGGAGTCACTATTCGATGTTACGAACAACAATCTATGTTAATAAAAATGTGGATATCAGTACCTAAGTTTACAAATTTGATTGCTTTTTTGAAAAGGAATGCGGAAGGATATCGGCCACAAAAATCAAAAACATTTAGTAAGGAAGATTTCAGTAGATTTTTAATAGATGCTGATGATCACATTTATTTAGGTTTGAAAGTAATTTTTATAGTTGGGATAGCAGGAGGTTGCCGAAGAAATGAATTACTAAATATGCGGACCAAGGATGTTAGCGACTGCGGTTCTTTTATAAAAATAAGCATTCCAGATACGAAGACAAAGATTGAGAGAATTTGTACAATAACCGAAGGTGATGTTGATGGAATTAATCTGATTGCATTAGTCCGAAAATACATTCAAATGCGTCCAAGCCATGTAAAAAATAATCGTTTTTTCCTCGGATATCGAAACGGAAAATGCAATATTCAACCTGTTGGCATCAACACATTTTCTGACATCCCCCAAAAAATAGCAACATTCCTTGGCTTGCAAAATCCTAAATTATACACTAGCCATGCATTTCGCAGATCGTCTGCAACGTTACTGTCAGATGCTGGTGCTGATATACAAACGTTGAAAAGGCATGGTGGATGGAAATCCAACGCTGTTGCTGAAAATTATATTGACGAATCTATCAATAATAAAAGAAAAACAGCTGTGAAGATACTTGGGCAAAATACATTGACAAATATCGACAATATCGCAGTTCCGAAACAAAGTACATCGACAAGCATAACAATGAATTCAAACGTGGCTGAGTTTTTTAACAATTATGTATCATCTGGGGTTTCATCTATGTCTACAAGTAATGTACAATACAAAAGGCAGCAGTATTCCGTGGCAATGCGTTTCAAAACTGTACGTTTAATATTTATAATAATTGACTGGCCAGTTGGTTGTGAAAACCAGTGCCAATAAGACTTAATCACACACACACACACATATTTATAATAAATTACAGTGATTTCTCAATAAAAATATTATAATATGTAGTTGTCTAATTAATTTCATAATAAAACTAGGTATTCTTAGTAAAAATAAATAGATTTATTGTCTCTGAGTGACAAAATGAACCACGTTTTGCAACTAAAATGAGTGTCAAAATGATGACATTTCGTAAGTGAATTGCAAAATAGTATATTGTTTTATTAGGAGTAAAAGTATAACTTTTTGTGGCGAGTCTGAATGTTTGATGGCCGAACGTTAGTGAGGCCGACAATTTCAGACGAGCCACAAAAAGTGCTTTTGCTCCGAATGAAACATGCTATTTTTTCCGCAAACGGCATCCACACTATAGAACTAATTAATATTTAAATAAAAATTCAAAACGATTGCAACGAAGTAGATAAATTCAGAGAATAATAATTATAAAACTGCGCACTACATTTCCGTGGTTACTGGTTTTGTGATTGCCAAGTCAAAAACAAATTTGACAGTTCAATAATATTTTGTAATGTCAGAAATATTGTAAGTGATTTAAAGCAAAAATTTTTGGTAAGCACTTGAGCATCAAGATTTCGTTTGTTGTAGTAAAGTGTACTGAAATTTTCTTTTAGATTATATTATGTCGGATTCAGAACCCAACTGTACACCGCCCGACGTTGTTGACATTGCTAAGGCAGCTACGAATGATTTAATTCCAACTAAGTCAAGTAGAGATAATCATGCTTACGAAAGATTTCTCACATGGTGCAATGATAAAAACATTTCAAACTATTCGGAAAATGTGCTACTAGCTTATTTTTTTGAAATGACAACTAAATTAAAAATGAAGAGTTCAACAATGTGGTCTCAGTATTCCATGATAAAATAATTACTGAATATTAAACATGGATTAGATATTAGCAAGTATATGAAACTACGTGCTTATCTGAAGAAGCATAATGAAGGGTATACTCCCAAAAAGTCAAAGGTATTCACAAAAGACCAGTTTGAAGATTTTTTAAATAATGCACCTGATGAGCAATATCTAGGAATTAAAGTTAGTTATAATATTCTAACCTGCATAAATACAATCAAGTTTTTAAATACATACTACTTTTAGGTTGTTCTAATAATGGGCGTATCTGGAGCATGTAGATGCGATGAAATGGTGAACATGACAATAGACGATATAAAAGATTTAGGATCTGTTATTCATATAAAGATTCCTGATAGTAAATCTAAAAAGCCACGATCGTTCACAATTATTGGAGAAAAATATATAAATCTATACATAAAATATACTTCTTTACGTCCACAAGCTATGGAAAGCCGACGCTTTTTTTGAAATTTCAAAAGGGAAAATGTTATCGCATGGTCATGGGACTTCATACAATTAGTAACGTACCCAAAACAGTAGCACCTTATTTAAAACTACCGAATTCAAAAGATTACACCGGCCATGCGTTAAGAAGAACTTCAGCTACTTTGCTTGTGGATGGAGGAGCTGATATTACTTGTTTGAAACGGCATGGAGGTTGGAGGTCGAGCACTGTCGCTGAAGGATACATTGAAGACTCTTTGTCTAATAAAAAACAAACTGCAGAAAAAATCTTGATGTCGAATTCTTCTTCACTGTACCTGAATGCAGCTTCTCATGAGCGAAATTATGTCAACGTTAATGTAACAGAAGCAACAACAACAAGTAAGGAGTCACGGGAAATTTTGTCGATGGACTCTTTCAAGTCTGCACAAAATTCGCTTGAATTGGAAGTGAATAAATCAGGTGGTGCATTGAATATGTGCGGTAAAACCTTAAATAACTGTAATTTTACTATTAATAATTATTATCGTTAATAAAGTTTAAAAGTTCAACTAATAATTATTTTCCCTGTTGAAAATTCTACTTTATTGTACGGCCGTCAGCGTACAAAAAAGTACTTTTTTGTTTGCTCACGGCCGTACAAAAAAGTGGCGTCTGTGAAATCATACTCACAAAACAGTCTAACCTATAGAAGTGAAAGTGATAACCTAGAATGGAAAATTGAGGTGTCAAACCCATCCACCTGAAGCGCTAGTTGCAATTGAGTTGTCGAAATAGGCAAGGCAGCTGAGGCCGAAAAACATAGTAAGGAAAGAAGAATTTCAGCGATCGCAGTGGATGGGTTCAGAACTATTTCATAGCGCTTTTTAAATTCAAGTTTGTTTATTTGAATGACTAATGCCCGATTTCACTAACCATTTCCTAAAGTCAGGTAATACCTAAAACGAATTTAGGAATTCCTAAATGCAATTTACATTTCACCACGCGCTATTTAATACCTAAGAGTGATAATATTACGTATTTCCCATCACTTTTTAATCAATCCTGAAAGGATTGATCGAACAGCTTTGGGAGTGAGGCCCCTTTTTGTCCCAATAACAATATATTGTGGTTCAAAGTGTCTGTAGCAAACTTTGTAGGATTTATAAATCTGTTCAGCGCCTAATTCCTTTAGTTTTTGATTGCGAATAAAGGCAACCCATTCATTCAACAACAAAGGGTCATGTTTGGGAAACCTATGTCGTTTTAATGTAATGTTTCTACACCCAGGAACGCAACACTTCACACCAACCATTATAAAGTCATTATAATATTATGAATTATCACACTTGATAACACTTACAGTTCCTAATTAAAACACAAATAACAGCAGCAAATGGCGAAAGAAAACAATCTATAAAAGACAATGGTGACAACAACTATATGACAGCTATGATGAATTTTGAAATATTTTCTTCTTCTCGTGCAAAAGGCCTTAGCTGCCAGGCCTGTTTCGACAACTCAATTGCAACTAGCGCTTCAGGTGGATGGTTTTGAAACCTATAAACTTTCACTTCTATAGGTTAGACTGTTTTGTGTACATACTTCAACATCATAAATTGACGTTAATAATGTCTACTTTTTTTGACGTTTGCGGAAAAAATGAGTTTTTCAATTTGTCACTAATCAACCCGACAAGATGTTTTTCATTTGGTATTGGGGATGTTCACTCTGTTCAGTATGAATTTATTACAAAAATTAATATAGTTGAAATAATACCCTTCTTGGTATGCGTCATCGATTGTTAATCTCCTTCTATCACATTACGTAGAAAGAAATGGAAAAAAGGCAGGTCTGTGATTAATCCTAATCAAAATATCACAATAATGAGCCGTTTAAACGTATTACAAACGTTAACGCTAATCTTTGACTTACAAAAATTTGATTGGTTGATGTTTAGATTACGCTCAAGCTCAACCTATCAATCGAGAGTTTAAAATACTATGAAGGCGTTACTTTCGTAGCGGCAATAAGTCTTACGTCTTTTTCTACTGTCACACTGACAGTTCTTGACAGGTCTGTACTTTGTTGTTTACGGTCAATTATTATTTATGGAAAGTGAATATTAATCTTATTGATTTATTTATTTAAATAATACAAAAAATATGCATTAATACACGGAAAACCATCAGTATTTCGAAAGTTCTCAAGTATTTTGAGTTAGAAAAACAAGCTGGTAATTATTAATTGCAAAGCCTTTCCGAATTTGGCCAAATACAATCCGGATGATCTTATTCATCAAATTTAAGGTTAGCTATATGTCAAAATAGCAAATAAAATAAACGACATGCCGAAAGCCCCGATATACGTCACAATCGATGACGCACACCAAAAAGGGTATTATTTCAACTATATTTCGACTGGTTTTAACCGGAAGTGACGTATATCAGAATATTTTTCACACACTCTCCATTGCTTGATCTCCATCTATGCCAATTTTTATGGAAATCGTCTCAGTAGTCTTCAATGTATAGATAGTATAAGCTCGTCGTGAAACAGCCTGTATAGTATACCTAATAGGTTGTTGCAAACACTCCCTTCTATTGCTAAAAGGTTCGGTTCAAAGATAAACGCGGTCACGAATTTTATTTACCATCCATTCTTTGGACTAGATTCGCTTACCTATAATCCAATAAAAATTAAACAAATGGAGTGAAGCACTTTAAGATGAATGTTATAAATATGTCTGTGCGTGAACGTGTGGGGTCTCGGCATACCGCGAAGGGAAAACAACTACCTACAACTTGCGATTGCCAGTGAATTCATTTCAAACAGATGATTGCAATTAAGAGATGGTGCCGAGATGTAGAAAAAGTTAATTAAGATAAAAATTATAGTTGACTTCAACGTTTTGCTTTTATTAATATATATCGTACGATATCATCGTTATTTGCAGGAAACTATTTTAAATTATGTCCAGATCTGTACTGAGTAAAAATTATTTATTACTCAAGCCAACTGAGTGGATTTTATGTTTGACTAAACTATAAACAGTTTATGTGTGTTAATAGAAACTTTGTAGTACAAACATGTCAAAAAAACCGCAAGTTTCCAAATATAACCACGTTCTCTTAATGCTCAATGGACAGCGGCTCAGTTCATCAGTTATTAAAGTAACTATTGCAGAGTGCGGTTAGTAAAAGTTGAGTTAAACTGTGTCTCAGTAATATTGGGCCAATAATTAATGAAAACGAATCTCAATCCCAAAGTAAATGACAAACTATACCTTGTTTTTAAACTAAGAGGAGTATTTTAAGAAACGTCACTACTAAAAGTTACTAGATTAAGAGGGTATTCCGAAATGGTATTCTTCAGACTTTTCGAACTAATTGACAACTATGTGACATATGTATTATATTGCTCGCAGGTGTCGTGTCCAATGAGCGATCAATGCAAGTATACAATTTGAATCATCATTGGCCACAGGCCATGGCAAAAGTTGTAACCAAATGTCACATTATTGTGAACAAAATGTAAGGTTATCATAAGTAATTCATGTCAAATTGAATTATATAAATATGTACAAAAAAGTTTCTGTATGTTTAAATTATTCTCTATTCACATTTGAGCACGAACTAGAAGTCAACAGAAGTTTTGATATCGAGAAATACCATAATAATGTATACTGTAATGTGAGTAAAACTTGATGTAATAGTATATAACGTAACGTGTGTGGTAAGGAGCATTTTACGCACGAATGGAAAAGTTAGGCACGATGCCGCATAGCGGCGTAATTCCGTGAGTGCGTAGAATGCTCTACAACACGAGTTACGAACTATACTTTACCTACGACCTACTTGTACTTGTATTTTTTATAAGAAGCATAATAAATAACAGTTACATAATTAGAGGTGCTTGGTAAACTCCATCTCTATTACTCTATTACCAATGAAAGAAGCACATTAAAGAACTAACGATTAATCATTATTAATATATTGTTGATAATCGAAACTCCATTTTTCAATTATAATCAATACATATACATAACCCTTTGGGCTTTTCATAGTTAAACGTGGCCACATCTAATGTTTTCAAATAGTAAATTTTGAATAAAATGGAGACGTCTATTGACAGTTGCTAGGATGTTGCTAGGGAAGCCGTGCGATTTACTTTACAGCTGTGCGTTTTTTTACAGTGCGTAATAGACGTCATTACATTGATACCGACTGTGTGTTATCGACTGATTACAGGGGGGGTCGTAGGTAAAAATATTTACAATAATAAAATTTCACTTCACTTCAAAATAAACGGCGGGAATATGCAGCCATGGTAACTGGTGTAAGTTTGCACACAACTAAAAGGATTTTTTGTAAAATTTAATATGATGGAAACAGCAATTATCAAAGGTAACGAGAGCTTCAAATTTTATCGATAATTTTTTCTTTTCCACGAAAACTTGTTATCACGAGTTAGGACGTTAGGACGAGGGGTTTTATCTAAATTCGGTTTGTTTGAATGTTTTTGCCTCAAATAAACAAGTTTGAGTGATGAAACTAAAAAAATTATGTGATAAAATTTGAAGAACGAGTTGTACTTGGGAAGATTATTTTTTTCAACAATTATTGTGGAGTGGAATTTTGTATTAAATGTTCAATATTCTCTTGGCTGATGGCACTGAATCGGTTTGTATTAATTTTTCAGTAAACTTCGAAGCACTTTTAGTTGTCAATAATGACAAATTCAATTCAGTAAAATTTTGACGTTTGAATGTAAACAAGGTATTATCGACGAGAAAGCGGAGAATTATCAGTAATATACCGAATGATTGGCTAAGATAATGTATTGCCATTGGTGAAAACCACCAAAATGTCAGATTTTGACAAGTGAAAAAATAATCAACAGTAATTACACAAGTGGTGGATATTTTCTGATAATTGTAACTAGATGCACGAATCTTTGTTGCTATGGAAATCTCACGAGTGGACGAAGTCCACGAGGGGGATTTTCTAATAGCAACAGAGACGAGTGCTAATCTAGTTAAAATTATTTACATAATTCTCATATCCTGGGAACTGACCATATTGGATGTCGCTGAATTACTCAG
>CAJUYH010008357.1:0-15626 GCA_910591685.1 Galerucella tenella | reverse complement strand
ATACGTAAAAGTTCGTATACGCTGCGTATACGTATTGTTGCGTATGAATTCGAGAATAGCACCCCAGTCACTTTTTCTCTATTATAGATAAAATCGTAGAACATAAGCCGAACATAAGTCCGTTGCAGCAGAGGAAAATTTTAAGAGGTGAGATGGTTTAGTAATTAAGGCAGAGTGCATTATTTCTTCGGGAGGATTAGATATTGGAAAAAAGAATCGAGAGAGAGAGAGAGAGAGATTCTGGGCTGGAAAGAAAAGAGGGGCCTGACTTCCACAGGTGAATAGAATCAGGGCATCCTCTGGGAAGCATATCGGCGTGGTTTTGGACAGATAATACTTGTGTCTCCAATTTGATTGTTTCGTAGCAGTTTGAATAAGGGAGACTCCATTACACACAAAGGTGGTCCGCTGGGTGAGGTCTAATCGCAAATCCAGACCTGGTCAGCTGACTGTAACATCGTCAGCACCATATCTGAAGGAAATTAAATAACAGATGAACTAGCAAAGAGGGGGACTGATGAAATACCTTTCTGGGGGCCTGAACCCTTTTGCGGAATCAGCCCCAATGTAATATTGGAAGAAATAGGTAAAGCCGAGAATAAGAGAAGATCTGACCATTGGAAAGATCTAGTAGGGCAGAAACTGAGTAGAAGTAAGGGGGCACAATAGATCTTTTACATACATACAAGGGTGAGTTGTAATAATCCTCTGCGCATTTTCGTGAGGAATGAAATACAGGTATTAAAAACGCTTGACTTCTAGTCTAGTCTTGAGACTGAAAATGCATATGGCAGAAAACCGCATGGAAATTATTATAGCCTCAGTATATCTGCGGTTTGACTCACCAACCCCACCTCCATCCTGTGAACTGGAGCAGCTGGCGAACTGCTACAGGGTTAGAAATCTGCAGACTCGAATATATTATAGTACATTCAATAGCCTTCTTCATCGTTTGTGACGTATATCCGGGTTTTGGGTATGTCGTTTATTTTATTTGCTATTTTGACATATACCTAACCTTAAATTTGATAAATGAAATCATCTGGATCGCATTCAGCCAGATTTAAAAAGGCTATGAAATAAATAATTACCAGCTTCTTTTTCTAACTGAAAATACTTGAGAACTTTCAAAATGCTGATGTTTTTCGGTGCATCTAGGCATATTTTTTGTATTATTTAAATAAATATAAAAATTAGATTAATATTCACTTTTCATGAATAATAATTGACCGTAAACAACAAAGTACAGACCTGACGAGAACTGTCAGTGAGACACATTGCCAATACCAAAGGTACGTCTGCATCCTATTTTGAATGCTGTAATCCCTCCCGATTGATAGGTCGCGCTTGCGCGAAATCTAACCATCAACTAAACAAATTTTTTAAATCAAAAATTGGGGTTAACTTTAGGGTTACTTGATATTCCATCTATGAACCACAAAGATAATTTTTCCTGAGAAGTTTTTCATAACGGAAGGTCACGCAATATCAACAAATGTACAACAGGTGAATAAAACTAAATATATAATGCTAAATAAATCTTTTTTTCATAAAACACATGCACTGCATATTTGTTCGCACAGAAAATCCATGATAATTGTTATGTAAGTTATAAAAGTTATCAGCATGTTCATATAATATAATAAAAAAAAATGTAAATACGCATGCTCGGATAATAAGCAAACCATTAGCACCGTACATATACAAACAGTAGGCTCACTCTATAAGCTCCTCCCAGAGCAATGTCTATCTTTCTCGGTCTCACATGCTACCCTTAGACAGATACCGTGTGACTTTTGTAATTTAAGCTTACGAGCGGAGTAATATACAGGCTGGATTTTTTCACTAAATGCTATTATTCCGCATTGTTTTTAGCTAAACGCAATCGAATTCTGAAGTATGTTATAGAATCTGGTATAATTACTAACTATTTTATGCTTATACAGGGTGTTTAATTCGGAAAGGGCCTAACTTTGACTGTAGATGGGGATTACTTTGGTGCTTCCAAAAACCTATATTCAATGTGTCTTCTGCACTTTATAACCGAGATACAGGGTGTTTTATAAAATTATCCTATTTCTTTCGAACCTTATAACTTCCGAGTTACCCTGTATATTATTTTGAAATTTTGTACACGTATTAATCATTACCTAGAAACTCCATCAAAAGCATCTCCAAAAAAAATGCAGGTCACGCTTAACAAAAAATATCAAAACTCGTCTTTCCTAAAAACAACACCCTGTATATAGATTTTTTGAAAATTGCTCTTTATAATTGGAAATAGTATGAAAAATCGAATCTACTTATTTCCTTTTAATTTTTCCGCAGACAATTTAACTACCAAATATGTACCATTATAGTTATAATTTATGCACGTTTTGGGGGTTAACAATATTATCGGAAAGCTTTTTTTCTATTTTTTATCTTGAAATGAAATCCATTAATGCATCTAGAGAAGCATCCTAGAAATTCAATTGAGTTTGTATGTTTACGACACCATTTAAAAATGCAATTACAGGGCCGTACTTAGGACATATTCATTCAATATGTTTCGAATATTTCGAGCACCTTGTATAAGGATCAGAAGAAGAAGGTCCGTTCGCAATATTACAAAAAGGGCAAGAAAGTGCATAGAGCAGAATGGAGGTAATTTTGAGCAATTTTTGGTAGTGTAATGTTTTTCTTATTTATTTAAACAGTTTTTAACGTGGGATGAAATTATACGCTAACTATGGCTAAATACTATCGATTTATTAAAGAAACACTTACACACTATAATAAACTTAATTTATATACACACTACTTAATGTCTATTAATTTATCTACGATCGGTATAATAATTGTCCTAATTTATCTTCAACACTATTTATATTCACTTTCTGTTCACTCACTGTATACTGAAACTGTTTACCGATTCACTGTATACTGAACAACTCCCCGACTCACTCGAAAACCCGCGTATATATAGTGCCTCGAATCTCCAGAACTTTCTTGAATTCACCACCTCCGCGTATACTTTATAAATCGAGAACATTCGCGATAAACCATTGTATGGCCTGGTACATTTCCAGAACAGTCTGTATATTACCTGCGAAAGAACCTTTCTAGAAAGGTCGCATTCATAGTTTGCGACAGGACCGGCCCGGGCTGTTGAGCACAACCCAAACGTTTGAATGAATGAATGAGGACCGGTTTCGGAATCAGTGAGTTCGTAACAGTAGGTTAGAATAGCTTCGTTTGGACAATGCTGTTAGAATTTCTTGTTTTTTTTTTCATGTCAATTAATGAAATACCGATACCATTGTTAACCCCCAAAACGTGCATAAATTATTACTTTGACTGTAAATTTTTAGTAGTAAAATTGTCTGCGCAAAAATAAAAAGGAAATATAGGTTTTTGGAAGCACTAAAGTGATCCCCATATACAGTTGAAGTTAGGCCCTTTCCCAATGAAACACCCTGTACAACAACGTACATTTTCATCAGCCTCGTACCAAACACTCCATCTGAAGGTGGTAAATCGGACGACCCCTGTATATACAATGCAGGTGTCTTTTAACGACCGTTTTTCGGCATGTCTTTACCTATAATCGTTACATGAACCTACTATTCATTGTCTATGTTCGGTGCCATTGGCAACAGTAGGTTTGTTCCAACAGACAATCAGGGTTGCGATTATACTCAAATTTGATTTTGCTCATTGGCAAATTTGGGAAAATCTGAAACTAGACCGCAACTGCTATAACAACGAATCTGTAGTAATAGTTAAGTTTGTCACAGCACAGCAAAGAAATGACTCTTGTGTTTATGCGCACTAAGCTCAAGCTGACATTTGTTTGCATTGTCAACAGATCAGAATTGGGAAAAGTAGAATTCGATAGATGGCGCTCTGAAATGTCAACGTCATCTTAGCAACGAGTAAAACAAATTAATCAGCTGGCGTATAAGCCCTTTGATATTTAAGAGGTTTTATGTTGCTGTTTTAGTTATTTTCAGTGTGTGTTTTGTAAAACTTTTACTTTTTCTTTGATTGTGCTTTAGTATTTTGTGTTGTTAAACTAAATTTTTACTCCTAATATTTTTATTTTTGGAGTAAAAGATATGGTTGATATTTGTGAAAAGTACAACAAGCGTTCAATTAACTGTATAGTTTTAGGTCTGATTTCGTGTTTTTTTTTATTTTTGATATAATTATATGTACAAAAGTTGCAGTGAAGGTTAGTTTGTATTGAGTAATATTTTTAATCTTCAATCCCGACTTATTTTCTCTTTGATAACCTCTTCCATAATATCTCTGATTATATAATAATATTACCTCAGAAATGATGACAGTTTATTTAAATAGAAAAACACAGTTTTAAACTTGTCACTGACACAAAATTAAACAAATAAAGTACTTGAATATAATACAAAAACAATGCAAAACGAATTAATGTACTCGTTGCGATAGTTACAATTTTTTCCGCCAGAGGTCTCATTGAATTCTACTCCGCCCAATTGAGAATCTCACCCTTTATTAATTATCGTTATTATAGATTTTGAAAAAAAAGTTCTACACAAAAGTTGTGTGGTTATAACATTTTTTTGTTAAATATTTCCACCGTCAAACTGATAAAATGTTACCTAATATTTGTTTCAAATAATGCTTGGCTGAAAGTATTATCAATAACTCACAAATTCGCTGTGGGAACAAACCTAACCTAACTTTTATAGGCCAGACGATAGGGGTAACAACTACAAGTAATAAGCAATACGGCTGATTTTTTTTTCAAAAGTACCTTAAAGTATGTAGATTAATATAAAAAAAAGTTCACCAGTCTATCGATTTCGCAAATTAGAAAAAAAAAATCAAAAAACTTTTTTTTTCGAAATTTTTTAATATTTCGCGCTGGGAGGAAGGTAGGGAAAAATAAAAAATACCACCGTGAAGAGGGAGTGTTTTGCAACAAAAAAGGTTTCCTGCGTTTCTTTCGTCCAAGTAATGGTTTGTCCGGAAAAAATTCGGTAAACTAAGTATGTGTTCCGCATCCGGACGAAAAAAACGTAAGAGACCTTTTTTATTGCAAAACACTTCCCCTACACGGTGATATTTTTTATTCTTCTCCACCTTCCTCCCAGCGTGAAATATTGAGGAATTTCAAAAAAAAGGTTTTTTATTATTTTTTTTATAATTTTAAACTTTTTTTTTATATTAATCTACATATTGCATAAACTTGTTCTTTTGGTGTAAAATGACCCATACCGATTGACCTATTAGGTACATAAAATAAAATGATTTCTCACTCAATAAATATTTCACACGAATGTCAAATTATATGTAAAGATTTGTGTACTCATTTGCTCAAGCATTCGTTACACTCGAATTATTTTTTTTCGAATGACCACGCAAATGTATAATCAAATTATAGTTTTGTGAAAAATGTTTCGAACAAATTTCACACTTGAACGGTTTTTCTCCAGAATGGCATTTCAAATGTTTATTCAAATTACCTTTTTGCGAAAACGATTTACTACAAATATCACATTTGAACGGCTTCTCACCAGTGTGTAAACGCGAATGTCTATTTAAATGATTTTTCTGTGAAAAAGATTTAAGACAAATGTCACATTTGAATGGTTGTTCCCCAGTGTGAAAATGTAAATGTTTATTCAAATGCACTTTCTGCGAAAAAGACTTCAAACAAATGTCGCATTTGAATGGTTTTTCCCCCGTATGAATACGTTCGTGTCTATTTAAATGATCTTTATCGGGAAAGGATTTCGGGCAATAGCTGCATTGAAACGGCTTTATTCCTGTGTGCAGATGTAAATGTCTATTTAAACGATTTTTATCTAAAAATGGCTTGGAACAAATTTTACATTCGAAAGGCTTCTCCCCCGTATGACCACGCGTATGTATGTTTAAATTGTATTTCGATGAAAAAGATTTAAGACAGATGTCACATTTGAAAGGTTTGTCCCCGGAGTGACATCGCAAATGAGCTTCTAATTCACTTTTCCACGAATAAGATTTCGAGCACGTTTCGCATTTGAATGGTTTTTCACCTGTATGACCGGCCAAATGGATTGTTAGGAGATAATTCCGCAAAAAAGTTTTTGAACAAAACGTACATTTAAACGGTCTTTCCCCTTTGTGACCGAGCAAATGAGTAACAAAAGTACTTCTCCACAAAAAAGATTTGTGACAAATTTCACATTCGAATGGTTTTTCCTCTGTATGAGTTAGTAAATGTTTATTTAAGTTACATTTAAATGTAAATGATTTTAAGCAAATGACACATTTGAATGTTTTTTTTTCCTCGTGACAAAACAAATGTGTAGCTAAGCTACCCATCACTGAGAAAGATTTGAAGCAAATGTGACATTTAAACGGCTTTTCTCCTGTATGTGAACGCATATGTATTCGCAAATAACTTTTTTGTTTAAACGATTTTGAACAAATAGAACATTTTATCAAACTTTTGTTTGCGTGGCAATATAAGTGGTAAATTAAATAGTTTTTGGTTCTGAAAGATTTTGAACAAATATCACAATTAAAACGTTGACCCTCATTTCGATACTTTGTTTTTAAACAACTTTCACATTTCTGTAGACTGTAGCCAGTATTAGAACAGTTACATTTATTATCATTTAAAACATTTCCATTTTCAATTACCTCATCTTTTATTCCATGTTCAATCAATTCAAACTTATCTATGATGTTGGCTTCGAAAACAGTGCTTGAATCAATCTCTTTTTTGTTAGTTTCAGTATAAGATAATTTTTTCTGTTTAACACAATGATTTGCTGAAAAGTGACCAAAAAATTCCTTTCGTTTCCTGTACATCTTTCCACAAACCATGCACAGATATATTCCTCTAACAGGTTTTATTTTCTTCATGTTATTTTTATTTAACAATAGACCTGCAAATAATAGAAAATTAAATTCATTTACAGTACTGGAGGATGGACATTTAAATAAGTTTTTTGCTCTTTTAAAAAAATTCCTCATATTTCAGTAAACTAAGTATAGTATAAGCAATAGACAAAACATTTTCCATCTGTTATTAACTTGTGATCTACAGCAAAATCAAATTTAGTCGGCATGCCATGAACAGATGCCTTAAATCGCCCAAATTAAAATTATCCATCTTTGGAAGCTAGAGAAACGGCAGAAACAAAGGTAAAGTAATATTGACAAATGACAAGTGGTAGGTATATACGAAACAAGTTCAATGAAATCTGAAAACCACTAGTAGCTGCACTTTATACCAGTGGTAGCAGTATAGGTTACCAGCTAACAAGGAATATTTTGTAAGTGTAAGTTTTTTAGTGCTTGAAAATAAATAAATAGCATTTTCTAATTCAGATCTAATTGGTTTTGCAAAGTTGGACCTCTAGAAATTTCACTGTAGTGCAGATTATATGGTGAAATACAAAGAAATCTTAAAATAAGATAAAGTAAACATTTTAGTTGCTTTAGAAATACACATTTCAATATATGCATGATAAATGGAGAGATAGATTCCATTCTCCATTATTAGATTATCTCTTAGATAGCATATAAATCTATACATAATATGTCCCTATATAAGTGTATAATTTTTATTCATTTCGGAAAATTAAACCACATTATTATATATTTTATTATATTTTTCAATTCAATGTTTAGGTGGTGTTCTAGCTATGGTTATCAGGAACAGGTTTAGTTGCCCAAAATAAATAACAAAAAGAATAATTAATACACTACAAGTAACAGACATATGATGTATAATATAATAATAAGTTAATTTGAATACTATAAATATATAATATAGGTTAAAAACGAAAACAAGCAAACACTACAGTTAAATCTTAAATCTGACTCTGTGTTTCAGTAATATAATAGATACTGTAGCTCTCCTTTCAGCATAGATCCTTCTCCCTTTACTGCACATTTTAATAAAGAAAAGATGCTGTTAGCACCATTTACATCCATATATCACCCCACTAAACAAAAGGAAAAAGTGATGCTTTTCTGGCACCTTTCAGAATTATTATACAGCTAAATACTATCAGATAAATTTCACTTACCCTGTTTCACTTTAAAATGTTTCAATTTATTTTCAGCTTTGATTGGTTTGTTAATAGAAATATTATATTCTGTTTTAACAAGTGTACTACATTCTTGAAATACTAGTTCATTATTTGCATCCACGATTGTCTCTTGTTTGATTGGAAGTTCACTATACATTTTGTCAATTAAATGTATTTCTTGTGTAAGGAATGCCATTAATTCCTAACAATTTCTTGTTTTTTTTCGTATTTTCTAACATCTACTGCATTCATACAATTTATATTGTAGCACGTTTGGTAATTGTTTCACATCTATTTATTATTAATATATCACTCATAAGATATCACTGTGTTGATGGATGCCATGGCCATATTGTTTATCCACAAACATGCACAAACACGAACTTGTGACATGCTTGTGACCACAAACCACAGAATACACCAACTAACTGAGCTGGAGTATTCTGTGCCACAAACCACAAAACATAGGGGCATGCTCACAAATGCACTCCTCAAATGCAGCATGTGTTATCTATGATTGCGTTCAGAAAACACAACTGTTGCACAACCGTTGAGTAAAATGTTTTGTGAACTCACATTGATCAATGCGCGAAGCTCAACATCATGGAGACTAGATCATGGCCACCTCTCTAGATGCTCAACATGTTTGATGAGCGGACGTCAGTGTAGTGTAGATGCTCCCAATAACAAAAAACCTGCAAAAATCTTATGATTTAAATGGAAGACGTTAACCGTCATTCTTGTCATAAAAACCACTTTTTGTTGGCCACACCGACCATAAACCTAACTCATCATGTGTCATTTTGAGGTTACGTGCATATATTATCTATGGTTACGTGTAAAATAACGTACAACTCTGAAGATATATCAATTCAAAGAAAACGTAAAACAGCACATTATGACCATAGAGAAATATAATTTGTCTATGATTATGACGTAGCGGCAAATGATAGTTAAACAAAGGTTGCGTTCAGAAAACATAACTTATAACTGTTTAGTGAGCGCTCACTGAGCAGCGAATGGTTGACGTATTTATGTCTTCTGAACGATCATTTTTTATACATTATCTTTATATTATTATATGAGTATGTAGAATACGTATATATAATTTGTTATGTATGTGACCGTGTGGAACACACCTATGTCTGAAGTTGACATGACATTGGACTGTTGTTGTTTGGCGGCTAGTATGGCCAGAGAAAGTGAACTTATGTAAAGAGTTTTTGATAGAAATAAAGACATACAAACATCAGTACACCTGTTATTGCTCCCTAATATGACATAATTAAGTAAATAATTACAAATCATATCATTCGTGAACATTTTTCGTATCTGTTATGTTGTATGTAACATTATTATCTTTATAAAAACATCACAATCTGCAACGTGTAGTGGTCAATGCTCAGAAAAATGGCGTCCGCTCACCAAACATGTTGAGCTTCGCGCACAGATCAAAGTGAGTTCACAGAACATTTACTCAACGGTTGTGTTTTCTGAACGCAACCAAAGTCTACAGCATCATATTGAGTGCAAGGAAGGACGACAGTACAGCATCATAGTGGAAGGAA
This sequence comes from Galerucella tenella, assembly GCA_910591685.1. Classification (NCBI taxonomy): domain Eukaryota; kingdom Metazoa; phylum Arthropoda; class Insecta; order Coleoptera; family Chrysomelidae; genus Galerucella; species Galerucella tenella. The sequence continues at coordinate 6,004 of CAJUYH010008357.1, read as the reverse complement.
GGAAGACAGCGCGAAAATTTTTCCGACAGTGGGCGCTGCATTATATGTCAAATCTGTCAGTGGAATGGGGAAAAATGGCGATTTGGTTTGTTTTCCCCATTCCAATTTTGCTCGTTTTCGCGACTAAATAAAATGAATCATGTTAGGTAGTGTCTAACTACTAAATCAAATAAAATAAATTATACAAAAGAATGAACCTGAAAAAGGAAGGAGTAAATAAAAAGAATAACTCAAGTAAATCATTATATTTTGTATACAAAAAGTATAATTGTTTCAATAAATAATTACAATAATTGTTCTAACTTTGTGTATTCTTTATTGTATACCTACATCAATTTCGAATACAAGATCACACAAACACCCACACAAATTATCTACTTAATTGAATATTTCTTACTCCTGGTAAAATGTGTATTTATTCCAGACCTTTAAACAGCCCGCATCTCACACACTAAGAAGGTTAGAAAAAAGTTGCATTTGGATATTTCAAATATTTCTTAACGACCTATCATGCCTCTAATGTACGGTACTTATTAACGGAACACCCTGTATGAAAAACATTCCAAACTAATATAACTTTTTGATGGTTTTCTTCCGAATGCACAATTAAAATTGTGCGCAAAATGTTTTTATACAGTGTGGCATTTTAAATGTTTATTCAAATTACCTTTTTGCGAAAATGATTTCATACAAATATCACATTTGAAAGGCTTTTCTCCCGTGTGATGAACCAAATGTCGACTTAAATGATTTTTCTGGGAAAAAGATTTAAAACAAATGTCACATTTAAATGGTCGCTCCCCTGTGTGATAATGTAAATGTTTATTTAAATGAACTTTCTGCGAAAACGACTGCAAACAAATGTCGCATTTAAATGGTTTTTCCCCAGTATGAAAACGCTGATGTCTATTCAAATGATCCTTATCTGAAAAAGATTTTAAGCAAATGTCGCATTGAAATGGCTTTTTCCCCGTGTGCAGATGTAAATGTCTATTTAAACGACCTTTACCCGAAAAAGATTTCGAACAAATTTCACATTCGAAGGGTTTTTCCCCAGTATGAGAGCGCGCATGTATAACTAAATTACATTTCCAGGAAAAAGATTTCGAACAAATGTCACATTTGAATGGCTTCTCGCCGGTGTGATGACGCGAATGCTTGCTTAAATCTCCTTTTCTTGAGAAAACCTTCAAGCAAATGTCGCATTTGAACGGTTTCTCCCCTTTGTGTAAACGCAAATGCTCATTCAAAGTGCCTTTTCGCGAAAAAGATGTCGAACAAATGTCGCATTTAAATGTTTCAACTCCCGCGTGCAGCTGCAAATGTGTAAGTGAATGTTCCTTTGTATGGATTTTATTTAAAACAGATTTTGAACAAAATTCACGTTTGAACCGGTTTTTTCCTGAATGACAGCTCAAATGCTTATTTAACTCACTTTTAGCTGAAAAAATATTCAAGCAAATATGACATTTAAATGGTTTTTTCACTGTATGAATATTTAAAGAATTTTTCTTTGGAAAGAACTGGAATGTTTTTTTGTTAATACTAGAATAGGAACAAATATTACCATCAATAAATTTATCTGTACATACTTTTAAATTACTAGAAGCACTTAACCTGTTAATATAATTTCCAGTTTCCTGTAGATCTTCTTCTTTACATTCATGTTTTACATCTCCATTCAGATTCCTAAAAGTAGCATCTACAGCTTGACTTTTCTTGTTGAATTTAGACTTCTTCTCTTTTAGACAATGGTTTGTTAAAAAGTGATAAAAAAATTCCATTTGCTTTGTGTATACATGTCCACAAATAACACAAATCATAATCCCATTGTTATAATAAAAATATTTCTTTACATTCTTCCTCTTTACTGATGGCTCTATAATTTCGAAATTAAAACTAGATTAATTATACTTCAGAGTTATGAATTAAACAATATGTAGAGTTGAGCCTGAATTTTTTTCCAAAGTCCTAACCCTACCTTAATAGGGTACAAGCATAAATTTTGCTATTGGTGGGAATTGACGCTTTATCAGGTCTCCCTAACACCTTGCATGCCTATTTTTTCAAAAAAAATATAAACTTTACTTTTAAAACGACTTTAAAAATTATAAAATAAATATAAAAGTCCGCCAAAACGCGCTTTACGTCATAAAGATGGCTGTCCCATGCAGTGACGTCATTTGTTCACGTTCTTATTCGTGTATCACGCTCTGAGTTCTTGTGAATGGATAAAGCCGAAAAAAAAACTTTGTATTCCAAGTATTGCATTGTTCCAGTGTGTAAATCAACGTCTATTAAAACTCCAGACAAAATATCTGTTACTTTACCTGGTGGCGCAAGCAAAAATACACTTAAGAGAAGGGTATTACTTTTGTTTGTGAAGACCATTTTAATGTAAGTACCTACCTACTTCTATGCTGGTAATTTTTATTCTTAAATAGTTTGAGGTTATGTACCTATATGTCTAGGAATCAACCATAAAAATATCATTTTCTTACGACCACACATCGAAATATTGTTGGTATATATTATATAAATAAAACATAGTTTAAATCGTACTTACGATCATGCTTTAACTCCTCTTATTTCCTCTGCATTGAAGCAGCTGTTTGACTTCATAAATTCAAGCAGCATAAATGAGTCTACTTTGGGCAAGTTATCAGTTTGTGCTTTTACAAAACCTTCGCTAGCCATATTTTTACTCACAAAATATTAAAGAATCGTCACTGAACACTGAACTAGTAAATAAAATATATTCTTCCAAAAGTTTTGAAATATCCTCGGAAATATCGAATATTTATGTCCACTTTCCACTTTACGTTGACTTTTATAAATAAAAAAAAAGCACACACAAACACGTAATGGTCTCAAACAAACATATAAATGATATTTTTACGTCGATGAAGCAATTAATAGTTGATTAAAATACAATATAAACACACAACTACACTTAGCCTAATGCAATACCGGCCATATTGACATAAGTAAACGCAAGAGATATGACAACAAACGTATCATCGGTAGCGTTCGGAAATCCTCGGAAATTTGAATTTTATTTTAAAATTTGGGAGTAATTTCCAATGAAAACTGCTTTATTTCCTATTATTAATAATTTTTGATATATTTACTATTATAAATTAATATCCAAGCAAAATATGAAATATGCGTGTACTCTATTCTAGAATTTTTGCACAGGTTTAATAAAAGTATCAATGGTCTATCTAGTCTCCATGTAATGGTCTTAATACTAATGACATTATAGTGATTTTCTAAATCACTTGAAGCAATTTGACAACTATAATATGGCTTTTTCAGTTATTTGGTTTGCTGAATGCAAGAAATTTCAGAGTTGGGAAAGAGACAGTAGATTTAATTATTAGTAAAACAACACAGATTTAATTGATACGTAAACTTGGAAGGATTGTAGCCACTAGCCAGTAGTTTCTTCCACAGATAGAACATGCCTAACTGTGTTGGTGCTGTAGAGGGAAAGCATATGCTAATTCAATCACCCAAATACTCTAGAAGTTAATTTTTTAGCTACAGGTTAGGTGAGTAATTGGTAAAAAAATCTTGGCTCCGGAATCATTTTTTCGAAACTATTCAGACAATAATAAATGTAGACTAACCTAATTTGGTTCTCCTCCTTCGTTTCAATTTGTGTCCAACGTTATGAATGATGTTAATGTTGTCAGACTTTTTTTCTTCTATTTTAACTGAAACACTACATTCTCCAGGAGACTGATCGGCATTAGAATAATCTATTTTCTCTAGTTTTTGAACATAATACACGTCCTCTACCTCTTCATTTAATTCTTGTTTTACATTGCTATTCCAAGCGCCGTTTTCGCAAATTTCGATTTTTTCTTCTTTGCATACATAGTAAGGAGGTTCATCGATCTCCATTATGATGTGTTGTTTTTTATTATAAATTAATTACTATTAATTCAGTAAAAACTAAAACCAAAGAATTACACTGCACTGTTTACCTAAAATTGATACAAGCAAAAAACATAACCTTATTCTTCTTTTTCCTTTATTGTGGTCAAAAGATAATTTGGCCAGCAATGTAAAGGAGAAAGAAGAAGGAAGTTTGGTTAAGAAAACTAGTGACAGTGACATAAATAAAAATAAAGAATAAACATATTATAGAATTGTGAATAAATTAAAATTTTTACCTAACAATGGAAGTAAAACAAGAAGTCGACGATTCCTTATTTTTAGATAAAAAGATAAAACTTGAAATTGAAGACCATTTTATCTCAAAAGAAATTGTTAAAGACATATGGACTACTCAGGAAGGTAGTAAAATAAATAATATAATAAAGAACGAATTGGTTTTAATAAAACAGGATAGCAGTAACTATCCACAGGATGACCATTTACAACAAACTCGTACTAAGAATAATACTGATCAAATTGATGCGTACAAAAAGAGTGAGGTAGCCCAAGTTAAAGATTTCAAAAAGTTAAGGATGGGTATGTCAATAAGTTAAATTAGCCAAATTTCTGATTTAGATACTCTTACCTAGGTTGAACATTATTTTCTAGAATAAGTTAGTAGCTTAAGTGTCACAATATTGTACAAAACTACAAAATATACAATTTTCATCAGCGAGATTTCTTGATTATTGTGTGAATACTTTTGACATGCCCTGTATAATATGTATTATTATTTACAGGAACTAGTGCCAAGATTTTACCTGGAGGAATTTTAATTTGTAATTTATGTGGAAATTTGTACATTAGGAAGCTTGAACTCTTCCACCATATTTCAAGACATTTAGTGAAGAAAAAACGTTGTTTGACCAAGTACAGTGTGAAACGGAATAAGAGTAATAAATATCAACCTCTGCAAACTGATAATAATAAATTGTTTATTGAAGACTTTCAAGATTCTTCTAATAGAAAAAGTGTTAATTGTAGTATTTGTTTGAAATCTTTTACAAACAAAAATAGTTTCCAATACCATATTCTTTATCAATCTGGTAAAAAACCGTTCAAATGTGATTTTTGTTTGAAATCTTTCAGTATGAAAAGCAAAATGAAGAATCACATAAGATGTCACACAGGGGAACGATCGTTCAAGTGTGAAGTTTGCTATAAATCATTTAGAGAAAAAAGCCATTTAAATAGGCATAATCGTTATCATAATGGTGAGAAACCGTTTAAATGTGAAATTTGTTTTAAATCATTCGGAGTTGGGGACACTTTAAAAAGACATATGCTTTGTCATACAGGAGATAAACCGTTCAAATGCGAGATTTGCTTTAAATATTTCAGCAAAAAAAGCCATTTGAATAGACACATGCGTTATCACACTGGTGAAAAACCGTTTCAATGTAAAATCTGCTTAAAATCATTTGGAATCGGAGACACTTTGAATAGACACATTCTTTGCCACACAGGAGAAAAACCGTTCAATTGCGAGATTTGCATGAAATCTTTCAGCAAGAAATACCACGTATCTAGACATATGCTTTGTCATACAGGAGAGAAACCGCATAAATGTGAAATTTGTTTGAAAACATTCAGAGAGAAAGGGACTTTAAACAGGCACATGCTATGTCACACAGGGGAAAACCCGTTCAAATGTGACATTTGCTTGAAGTCTTTTACACAGAAATGCAATTTGAACAGACACATGCGTAGTCACGCCAACGATCTTGTAGTTACTCCGACCACAGAGTACTCCGACGGTCTATGTATGTGACATCTAATTAGGAATCGTTTAGACACAAAAAATTACAATAGGTGGATTCTTGTTATTCTATTTTATTGTTAAATTCATAATTCATTGCAAATTAAAAAACGAATAAAAAAGTACAATATGGTTAGTTGTTTTATTGAAAACTCTTTTTCATTTTACATGTTATATTGTACTGTCGTCAGTACCAACTGATATATTTTATGCTTAGAGATATGAGATCAAATCTTTTCACAGATTTGATTATTGTCTGGCACAACAAGTTGGTTTATTTGAGCACTTAATTCATTAGTT
>CAJUYH010008356.1:0-15628 GCA_910591685.1 Galerucella tenella | reverse complement strand
TATCAGATCTGACGTTAACTTTTAACGGCGATTTTCAACCTAACAGTATAGGAAATTTGAAATTACTGAAATTAACTATTAAAAATTCCACCATTTCAACATTAAAATCGGGAAGTTTTAAAGGTTTATACAGTTTAACCGAGTTGCATTTTCATAATTCTTCAATCGGTTCGCTAGAACCGGGAGCTTTACAAGATTTAATCAGTTTAGTACATTTAGACGAGCAAAATTTATTTAAAAACATCAATGAAATAAATAGAAACGTTTTAAACGATTTAAAATCGTTGAAAACGTTAAATTTATCTAGTATGGATTTGAAAAATTTAGATTCTTATTGTTTTGACGGTTTGAATAAGGTGCAAACCTTAGATTTAAGTAATAATAATATTTCCCAATTGAAATCGAATACTTTTTACGGATTGAAATCTTTGGCAACTTTAGATTTAAGTAATAATAATATTTCCGAATTGAAATCGAACACTTTTTACGGATTGGAATCTTTGGAAACTTTAGATTTAAGTAACAATAACATTGAAATACTCGAACATAATGTTTTTACAGGTCCAAACAATTTATTTGTTTTGAATTTAGCATATAATAATTTAGAACGAGTCGATGTCAGTCTGTTTGAGCCTTTGAAATATTTGAGAACTTTAAATGTTAGCAATAATAATTTCGGTTTAAGTGCTACGCCCCACAATACTTTTCAAATAGGAACGTTATCAAGTTTGATAGAACTTAAAGTTTTAGATTTGTCCAATAATTATTTAAATAACTTGGATGTTAAAACTCAGTTTATTTCTTTGAAAAAACTCACGCACTTGTTTTTAGATCACAACTATTTGAAATCTTTGGATTTTAATAGTCTCATAAAAAATTGTAAACATTTTTCTTATGTCGGTATATCTTATAATATGTGGAAATGTGACTATTTAGCTGACGTTGTAGAAACCTTATATAACAACAGTATAAGTTATTATCCCGTTGTTCCAGTGTTCAACGCTGATAACGTTGAAGGGATTAATTGTACCGATATTTGTAAATATTTATATTGTCAGGATGCTGAGTTATCAATAAACTGAGCTATCAATAAGCTGAATTAAATTACTGGAATTTTTTATTATTACTAATATTCAAAAAAAGTAAAATCTAAAAAGTATATCTGGTGAATACGGTGGATTCTCAAGTATTTTTTCATTTGGGTTGTTCTCAGCATTCCAGGCACTTTAATTCAAATTTTATACTATTTCCAATTTCTTTTATTTCCATTCCAGAACCTTCGTGTCCTCCATTTTCCTCAGGGTACCATGTCCAAGTCAGTAACTGTTATCAAATGTCTTCTGTATCTGTAGAGTAGGGAGGGTGGGTGTAGTGAGTGACCCAATGTACATCCTCCAGAGGAGTTGTCCTCCTAGGTAATCGTCCATCCTGTCCTTACCAGGAAGGTGGACAGGTTACTAGGAGACATCTCCTTTATATCGGCAGGTGTAGGCCAAGACTCAGAGAACACACTTTCTTATTGACGATAACTCCGGACACTCGCATAAGACATGCCTGACAGTTTCATCTTCCTGTTCACACATCCTGCATAGAGGTGTGTCCACTAGCCCCATAGTATGGAGGTGTTTCCTTAGTTGACAGTGGCCAGTCAGAAATCCTACTGTTAAACGTAGGCTTTTCCTGGTCATCGTCAAATATTTCTTCGGCGCCAGATTCCCAGGGTCGCCCATGGTGATCCTGGCAAGACTGCATCCTTTGATTCCATCCCATCTCTTAAGGGATTGAGCATGGGTGTAACGTTTGGCTAGTTCCGCAATTAGGTATTTTCCATATATTTCAAATCAAATAAAATATTATTTAATATCATAGGGATGAACCCTTAGATAAGTTTTACAATCGTACAAAATCGATTAACCCACCCAGCACCAAATATTTCAGGTAAAAAAAAAGCAGGTAAACGGTGAAATTCAAACGGAACTCGAAACGACCGCTCATTGGTCGTGACGTCACTTCGCATATAAATAAGTCTCAGTTCGTCGGCGTCATATCGATTTTTCGTTGTTGTTTGTTGTTTCAGCTTTGTGTAGGAGTGAAATTGTGACGAAATCTTATAATTTGTTTTATATTGCTCAGTAAAATAGTATTTTTGATTAGTATTAAATAATTATGATGACCGCCGAAGGCTTTGTTAAAGCTTCCACGAACAATTTACCCTCTGTGGATATGTTTATGGTAATGGATTACATAAAAAGGGACGAATGTTTTAATTCAGCTGAAATTAGAGGTGCAAAAGCAGCAATGTAAGTATTTAATGTAAAGAATAATTATTGTCTTTTTATTATACATGTAAACGTCCCTGATAAATAAAAATAAAGCTTATGGTTTTAAATGAAACTAACTGTTTTTAAATGACTCCACAATATATTTGTAAAAATGTGTAAATTGCAAGTAAATTGACAATTGTTTCGATATAAATATTTATATGAAATATTATATGAACTGGTATAGTCAAAAGTGCTCTTATCGTGCGGGTTCAAAGATCACTAACCAGAGGTTACCAAAATGTGAGATTACAAATATACCCAGAGAAAATAATGACGGTTGATGTTTCATGCACACTGGTTGACGAATTTCTACTTTTTCATTCATTCTCGAAATAATCTATCAGATTGAGTACCATTTTTTTTTGCTTGAGGATGCAAAATACCGGAAAATTGCTTCTTATTATTCATATTGTAGCTTTGAATTGTCAAAGTGACATAACTGACATTTAAATAAAAACTTCGCTGGTGAGACTTTTTAGAATCGCTGAAAACTAAATACATATCCTTTTTTCTCCCGTCACAATTGCATAAGTCTGACTTATTCAACTTACGGATATTATTTGGAAGTTATGATTAAACCTTAGAACATAAAACAGACAGGAAGGAGTAATTATGACTCATTTGTGAAGTTGACGTTGACTGACGTAGATTGTTTATGTAGTTTTTTTGCTGAAAATAAGTTTAAACAAAAGTATCATCAGACGTATTATTCTATATTCGTATTTTCATTGCTCCTAGACAATATTGTTTGTATAGGACAGCTTATAGTAAAATATAATATATTTAATACATTTCAATTAACTACAATTTTAAAATTTTACATATCCCATACCCTATACAAACAGTACGCCACTGTCTGTTTTATGTTTTAAGGATTAAACGCAATAAAAGAAAACAAAAACGGTGAGTATGTCTTTGTTGAATCGCATGTCCAGCATGATAAGCCTGCATTTGTAGTTTTTCACAAGACATAATTCATTTTAGCATCGAATAAAGTGCCACTTTTAGATATTTAAATGCTTTAGATATTTTTAGTTTGTAATTGCTCGACAACAAAAAAGGACATGCCAAATTGAAACATTATTTGACATATGCTACTATTTCAACTGACACATTCGATTGGATCAGACATTTTAGTGCTACTTGTGACCGATAAATGGTATTGCAAGAACTTACGAACTTTTCAACCAACCTATATATGATTTAATTTATTTCAGAAGAATCTATTCAAGGTTATCCATAAAAATATTGTCGAATACCTGGAGAGAGAAGAGATCCCATTTCACAAGTCTCCAAAATTTCTTATTAAAAGCTTCTCAGCTTCAAACATACAATAGATATTTTAATACCAACACCGACATGATTACTCACCTAAACTTTGTAAATTAGCTCCCACTTCCCCATATCCCTCTGAAACTATTTCTTTACGACCATTCTCTAAAAGTTGTCCGATTTTTTGTTTAGCGTTTGCCAAATCAACTTCCAATATATTTTCTTTGGCAATGACGGTTTCTATTTCCATTTCTAATCGCTCTCTTTCTCTTTCCAAAGTTTCGATGTACTTCTAAAATTTATTATTCAAATAACTGTACGGTAATTAGTGCAATATCAAATATGACAGCCTGTTGGGTGTGACAACTTCGTATAAATGATACTTTTCATATATTTCCTGCAATTTTATTTATAAATAACAGCTACAGGTTAGAGATTTGTGTTTTCCAACTTTCATAGGAAGAAGTTTTTTATTTAAGCACAGATAGAGCGTATAGATAACGAAAAAATTATAACATCAAAAATCTACCTGGTTTTCTCCCAGCTCCGCTTTGAACTCCTCTTTCGACTGCGTTTCGGATATTAATTTCCTGGTCAGTGCGGTTATTTGTTCTTCTAAATGATTACCTCTCTCTTCTTCGTTATCATTGCCCGGAAGTTTTGTGATGTTACTAGTTAAGGCAAGAATTGCATTGGCTTCGTGCTTCAACTTTTCCAAACATACACTCAATTCATTTTTCAATTCTACAAAAGAAATTGCAAATGTAATACAAAAATAAGGAAATAAAAACCAAAAAAGTAAGAGTCAGAAAGAGATAAGAATAGAAAGATTATGCAAAAATAGAGGGAATAAAAAGAGAAAGAGGGGAAACAGAGAATAGAAGGTAGACAGTAAGTTGGGAAGACGATGATATAGAGATATAGGAATATCAAATAGAGGAGAGAAATAGAGAAAGGAGGAATGAGAAAAGTAAGAGTAATAGAGATTAATACGAGAACTGGATGAAAGAAAGTTTATTTCAAATATAAACAAAATAGTAATAGAGGAAGGCGAAAGAATGATAAAGAGGGAAGGGGGAGAAAAAGAGGGAAAGAGGAACAGAGACAGATAGGGAGTGAGGGGGGAGAGAAATAAAGGTAGTGAGAGAGAAATGAAGAGAAAAAAAGTTAGGGAATAAGAAAAAAGAAGGGATAGGCGGAAATAAGCATCTAGGATGACGAAAGATAAAATTTCAGAGATAATAGAAATAGTAACGTAAAGAGAAATAGTGATAACATAAATGGAAATAGTATCAACGTAAATTGAAGTGGATAAGAGTGGGTGATGATAGTGGAACAGAGAAAGATAATTAAATGAGAGTGATATGAGAGAAAGAGAGAATTAAAAATTATAGAAAAAGAGAGAATCGAGGGGATGGACAAAGAAAGACTATATAAGAATTATATATCAGAGAGGGATAGTATAGAGCAATATTAAAGAGGGGATAGAGAGAAAGATAAAAATAGCGAGGGTAGATATTTGAGGAAGAGAGGATAGTCCAATTTTAGAATAAATTAATAAATATAAATAAATAAATATATAAATAAATTAATAAAGGATTTCGGAGAAAGACAGGAAAGAACTTAGGCAAACAGAATTTTGCTAGGAGAAAAAAAAAGGAAGAGATAGGGGAGAAAAGGAAGAGGGAAAGAAGAGGGAGGAGAGAGATAATAGGAAGAGTGGTGAGAGAAAAGAGGGAGGGGAAAGGGATATGGAAAAGGGGAAGAGCTATTATTCGTATGGTACTTTCAGGTTTTGTTTTGGAAGCGAACACAACAATAAATTTTCATTGCCGGATCGTTTAACGCTTACCCATCGAAATGTCTTTGGAATCCCCCTCTTCTGTCGAACTATTTTCGATAATATTAATTAAATCCGTAAAATTCGGCGTCATATGAACCCTGGTTATGTTGAGTGTACTGTCACTGGTTTTGGACGAGCTCGTCGGACTGGATTGGGTGATGTTCAATTCATCGTCGAATTGAGATAGATTTTTATCGAATCCTTGTTTCAACAATTCGTCTACTAGCGTGTTGTTTAGTTCATCTTCGCATTGAGTGAAATATTTCAATAATTCTCCCAGTAGATTTCGCAGCGATGACATTTGACGTTTCAAATTGTCTCTGTAAAACGGAGGGAGAAAAAAACAAATGAATTAAAACCATTGTTATATCATTTATATCGTAAGCCAATGCTACGGGCATTTTTATATATAAATTAATTAATTTAATAAATTAATTAATTATTTAAATTAATTAAACATTTGAAAATGTAACATTCAACTACTTAGGAGTGACGATGGGACAAACAGGAAAAGAGTGGGTGCAAGAAAGAATACTCAATGGAAACCAAGCTTACTGCAAAAATAGAAAACTTCTGAAAAGTAAAGCCATGAATAAAAACACCAAAATAAAAATTATACTAAACTCTAATAAGACCAGTGATCGCGTATGGCTTAGAAACAACGGTAATAAATAAAAAAGAAGCAGAAGTCTTGAAAATCATAGAAAGAAAGATTCTTAGAACGATACTGGGGCCAAACATAACAAGAACTGGGGAAAGGAGACTCAAAACTAACAAAGAAATAGAAAGCGAGTTGAGCAATGAGACAATCGTGAAATATACAAAAGCACAACGCCTAAAATGGGCAGGACATATTATGAGACGAAAGCCTGGAGAAATGATAAGTAGAATAGCACAATGGACTCCTCTATGGCCGAGAAGAAGGGGAAGGCCCAGAGAAAGTTGGAGGAATCAGAAGAGGGTACAAAAAGGATGGGAATCAAAGAGTGGAGAGAAAAATGCAGAAATAGAGCAGAATGGAAGAAAATAACTTCTGTAGCCAGGACACACAAGAAATTGTAGCAATAAGGAGTGAAAAGGGAGTAATCAATCCTAATAAATGGATTTAAAAGCGCATTAGCGTTAGCCACAATCTATTAGATTTAAAGGCTTGATGATGATGATGAAACATTTTATTCTACGCCTATGACTCTTACAAATATATTAATTCTTTATAAAAAATAATATAATAGTACTTGGAAAACAAGTTTAAGCGTACCATTGATGCAAAAATAGCAATAAAAGCACAAAACTTCAATTACCTCTCTTTCAAAATAGCTTCGATGTCTCCTTTATTGATATATTCTCCATCCTTCAAGCTCCGCCTTCTAGCTCTTTCCGTAACTCCGTTAACGACTTTCAAATTTTCCTCTCGCAATTTTTCAATTTCTAGTCGGTGTTCGCGTTTAATAGATTCCATTTCTTGTTCGTATTTCTCCTTGAATCTATCCCGCACTCTAAGTAGATCAGCAGGCCATTCTTCGTCATCGACCTCGCTTGCAGCCAAACGCTAAAGAAATCATTTCGTTTAAACAAAATTGTATAATTATTTAATGAAATAATTTCAAAAAAAGTGATCCCGTCTCTAGGATAGGTATAAAACTGAAAAATAATTGGGGTTTGCTGGATAAAAGTTAAAGGGCGGTGAATATATACACGTTTTTACGATTTGGCCGAAGCTACTGGCAACATTGTAATGTAATTTTATAAGAATATGTTTCGGAAGCCGATATATCCCATGAATTTGTTTTTATATCTGACTCTCATAGAGCGCGCTAGTTAAACGGTTCGTACCAAGAAGTATTGATTAGTCTTATTAATCAGAATTTCAAGTAAACTTAAATATCATTCAATTTTAAACCAAAAAGGTACTCTTGGTAAAACTAGATACTGTGTACCGTTTTAGGAATACTTTGATTTGAAAATTGTGAAGTATTAAGCGATGCTGGTATGAAGTAATGATAGTTAATAATGAAACAAAAAATCACAAGAAGGAAATTAAGATAAAGACTAAGGTGCCTATTCTGTAACTTGTCGTTATGCAACGACGTCGTTACGGTAACGATTATTATGTTCTCAGGCAACTCAAAGGGGTTACTTCGGTCTCTTAAGACACGAAAATTAGTCCTTCGTGTATGTCTAAAAATATTACATGTGTATAGTTTAGATTATTTTTCAACCCTTATATGAATTTACCTTCTATTCAATTCATCCAAAACAATACGTAGCCGTTGATCCATCTTAAATAAAATATGATCTTTGTATAAGGAACAACCTTTTCAAGATATTGAAAAAAAACACAACAATCCTCTTAACCAAAGACTTGCTAACCCGATTACGACTGCTGCATAGCTGACGTTCGTCAACTATCAGCCATTTTGTCGTTATCTGACAGCGGTTGTTACGATACTGAATATATAAAGTCGTTTAGTAAGGATAATCGTCCACGAACGACATCGTTACTAATTACAGAATAGGCCCCTAAGGGTGAAATTCATAGTCGACACTTGAGGGTCTCTCATACTTCACTCATCCTTATTGTATGTAGAGACACTTAACTGGCGAAAAGTGAGGTTGAGTTTGAGTGTAACTTGAGTGAAATATGAGTACAACTTCCAGCTCCCTTGAGTGAAGATTTCTAACCTATAAACCACGTTTGTACCTTACACTGTCATTTTACGATATCAAAATTTTGTTTGGTTGTTATTTGTCTGTTATAGTTTCAAATTGTTCAAGGAAATTAGTATGATGGATGATTTTATTGATTTTGAAAACTAAATAGATGATGATAATGCCTACGTTTATCGTTTACCTAGGTTAGTAATCACATTGGTGTAGTAAAAAGCAAAATTATTGAATTAATTCATTTTTTAGACGAAACAATGCCCTCCGCTTGAATTAAACTCGTGTGCCAGTGACACCCATGTCTTTTCCTTTACAGCTAAGCTAGCACAATTAGTTCTTTTAGTTTCTATAAAGGAGTATTTACCAACCAGCTCACTTAAGGCTAGTTTTTCGCTAGACGAATAGAGTTTTATTTTGTTTTCTATTTTTCCAAGAAATAATGAACTTAAATGAAATAATATCTACTATAAAAATTGAATATAAGAATCTAATATTATCTATTAAATAGCTAGCTTGAAAAATAAACTTACGCAGCAAATAAGAAATATATATGAACAGTAAAGAACTGAGCTGAGAATCAAATACTTGCAGAGGGCTAATACACGAACTGAACACAAATTCGAATAAGAATGCAATGCAACAGATGTCAGATGAACGTTAAAGGACGTTCATAAATCACAATTGTTAACCAAACGCAACCAAAAGTTCCTAATAATAACATTGATGCCAAACTTTCTCCACTCAAATTGAAGTATTACTTGAGTAATGACTGTGGATATGAAAAGTCGCCAAGAGCTAAACTCAAACTAAGTTGAGTTTCAGTATTATTTACCCTCAAGTGTCGACTATGAATTTCACCCTAAACTAAGAACATAAAATAAAATTCTTCTCCTAGATTAGACGCGAGTAATGCCAATAAAGTATTTCAAAGCTATTCATTATACATAAACATTTTGTACCTGTATTTGCATTTCTAGTGCAGAAAATATATCGATCTTAGCTAGAGTGACTTGTTCTTGTAGTCTCCTTTCGTAACTCTGGATCACTTCTTTGATTTCGAATTCTCCAGAGCTGCCCTGTTAATTGCATGCGGTTACAAAACAACATCGAACATAATAAGTACTTATTACAAAAACCAAGATTATCATTTAATAAGATTATGATGCATTTAGCTGTAAACAGACTTGTGAAGGGTGAAAAATAGTTGTTTTTTTTAATGTTTTCAAATGGACATCCTGTATATTTTGTGTCTAGGTTTAAACCAAACTCTTCTCATTACAGTGAATGTATCTTTTGTTACAATTCAATAGGGTGTTCAACTTAAAATTTTCTTAGGTAAAATGAATGAAGTGGCAAAAAGGTTATTCAAATAAAACATCATTTTATAGTTTCTCTGCTGATTAACAGAAAATTAGAACAAAAATTTACTGAAATTATCACTATAGTCAAAAGCGCTCTTATCGTGCGGGTTCAAAGGTCACTAACCATATGTATCAAATCAGAAGACACAGAGGTTACCAAAATGTGAGATTACAAATATACCCGGAGAAAATAATGATGGTTGATGTTTCCTACACACTGGTTGACGAATTTCCACTTTTTCATTCTTCTCGAAATAATCTATCAGATTAAGTACTATTTTTCTTGCTTGAGGATTCAAAATACCGGAAAATTGCTTTTTATTATTCATATTATCACTTTAAATTGTTAAAGTCACATAACTGACATTTAAATAAAAAATTCGCTGGTGAAAGACGTTTTAGAATCGCTGAAAACTAAATACATATCCTTTTTCCTCCCGTCAACATTGCATAAGTCTGTCTTATTCATCTTACGGATTTTATTGGGAAGTTATGATTAAACACAATAAAAGAAAACAAAAACGGTGAGTATGTCTTAGTTGAATCGTAAGACCCGCATGATAAGACTGCATTTGACTATATAAATATTAAGTTGTCGATAGTCTTAGTTTGTTGATCTATAATTCAGCTTGTTCATGACAAATAAGTGATAATATATTGACATTATTTTGACAACTACCCCTGTCGTTTACTTGTTAAAGTTGAAGCGATTTTTTTTGCTTGTACTAAACATACTTTGGTATCGTTATATCTCGTCCATTCACAAGGGTATTTAGGTCCATTTTTTGAAATAATTCTCTAATGACGTAATAATCTAAAAGGAAGATATTGGAAACTTTTGAAACTAACCTAACTACCATTTTTTCCACTGGGGATAAAAACAAAACAATTAAATTTAATTACATATGGCGAGATCTAATTTGTTTCTTTAAAATTAACTATCTGTTATGCATAAACCAAAGTTCTAGTTGAATACCCTATTGATAACCTTAGGTCTGGTCGATGGAGTCTAGTAATAAGGAAGAGTCTAGACAAGGAAAAGTAGCACATGACACATACACATCAGATCTGCAAGGTCGTAATCTCAATCTTAATGTCAATTAATTGTTTTTCAAAATGGAAAAAAAAACTTATTTCAGCACAAAAATAAATATTTCTTTAATCAATTACCACTTCTTGTACTGCTGAACTAACACTAATATTGTGTTTTTCCACATTGTCCAATTGATTTCTCAAATTTTCCATTTCACCTTCGTATTTTTCCATCATTTCCCTCATTTTCTTTTCATACTGTGCCTACCAAATAAATATTCAATTGATATTGTGTAAGTTTAAGATAACCAAACTGAATATATTCAATTAAATATTACTGTATTGTAATAGTGAGATTTGTGTATATACAGGGTGTTTAAAAAAGGTGACCACGTCTCTAGGATAGGTGGAAAGCTGATAGATAATTGGGGTTTGGTTTGTTGCGAGTGATTCTCGTCTCGCCCTCTTTCGACGAGACGAAAGACCCATTTTATCTCCTTTGACGAGACGATACGAGAGACGGCCTTCTCTCGTCATGAAATAAAAAAAGTCTATTTTCTTAACAATTTGATTTATTGTTTGTGTTACTGTTTCACGATGGAAATGTTCTATGAAAATGTCATTAATTTCGATAATTTGTGGTTATGTATTAAAGTGGTTGGAAAATATGTCTTGGAATAAACGAGAGAGTGAAAATTTAATTGAGAACATCTCAAAACATGCTTGTTTCTACCGGGTGATTAGTTAAGGGTAGCGAGAGGCCGTATCTCATAAGATATTGGTCGTATAGATTTAGAAAAAAAAATTCATGATAAAAGTCGCCAAGAGAAATTGCTAGAAATTATTTTCGAGCTTGTCAAACGTCCGCTAGGGGGCGTAACAGCCAACACTAAGTAGAAAAATGGATTTTTCTAGAATTTTGCCCAATGAAAGTATATCGATGATATCATTTTCATATTTACTGATTATTCACCTACACTTTTTGACTGGAATGTTTTGTTCTATCTATCAAAATAAAGCGGTGGGGGAAGTTCAATTGTTTTTTTAAACAAAGCAAAATTTCTTCGGTTTCGCTTTGACCGATTTTAACAAACTTGGGCTCATATAAAAGAGCATAATTTACACTACAAAACGCTTACTTACTTGGTTTTGACTTTTTGACTTTCGTCTTCACCGCTAGATGGCATTAACTGAAACGGTAGCAAATTTTCGAGTTTAAGAAAAAAATGTAATGTTATATTCATTCTTATATACTTATATATTTAAAGAGGATATATTTCACTAAAATTTAATGAAAAAAATTAATCATCTACCTTTTTTTGAACTGTTGATATTGAACAAAATATAATTTTATTACATTAAAAAATGGCACGTCACTGCATTTATCAAAATAAAAACAATTTTTGTAATCACTTATTAGTTGCTAACAAAAAAAACCTTTTGACTTTTTTTCATTAGACAAACGGTTTTGGATTAAAAAAATCAAATAAATTTACATGTACCCTCGCATTTTTAATCCAAAACCGTTTGTCTAACGAATTCTTGTTAGCAACTAATAAGTGATTACGAAAATGATTTTTATTTTGATAAAAAGCAGTGGCGTGTCATTTTTTAATGAAATAAAATTATATATTGTTCAATATCAACGGTTCAAAAAAAGGTAGATGATTTTTTTCATTAAATTTTAAAAAAATATTTCCTCTTTTAAAATATGTATAAATGAATATACCATTAAATTTTTTTTTGTAAAAGCTCAAAAATTTGCTACCATTTCAGATAACGCCATCTAGCGGCGAAGACGAAAGTCAAAAAGACAAAACCAAGTAAACGTTTTGTAGTGTAAATTATGCTCTTCCATACGAGCCCAAATTTGTTAAAATCGGTCAAGCAAAACGGGAGAAATCTTGGTTTGTTCAAAAAAACAATTGAACTTCCCACACCGCTTTATTTTGATAGATAGAACAAAACATTTCAGTCAAAAAGTGTGAGTGAATAGTTAGTAAATATGAAAATGATATCATCGATTTACTTTCATTAGGCAAAATTCTATAAAAATACCATTTTTCTACCAAGTGTTGGTTGTTACGCCCCCTAGCGGACGTTTGACAAACTCGAAAATAATTTCCAGCAATTTCTCTTGGCGACTTTTATCATGTATTTTTTTTTTCTAAATCTATACGACCAATACCTTATGAGATATGGCCGATCGCTACCCTTAACTGATCACCCGGTACAATGTAAAACACTCCTTATTCTCAGTTTTAAAGTTAATATTCGCTTAGTGACATGAGCAGCCCTGCAAATTAATAAATATTTCAAATTTTCCGGTTCCGAAATTTTTGAAAAGGTTATATTTATTTTATCATCATATCAAATTACTGCGCAGAATCTTGAACTAAATATTGTTCAATAAATTGGAATAATCTAAAATAGCTTAAAACAGTTGGCCAATATTTCACACATGAAATCTATTCCAATTATTGTTCCAAAACTTGGAATAACTATTGCACGAAAAATTGTCTAATCTAAAATGACCTTAATGCAAACTATCATGTCAACTATTTCGTAAATCACGTACTGCTTCATTTTTAGTAGCAACTGAATTTGAAATTACTAATCAATTGCTTAGACAATTATTAGCGTTCCACCCTCATCAAGTGTCTACTGTATTCTCACCTAACTAAGTAAATTGGAAAAATGATACACCACTACCACTAATTTTTATTCAAAATATAATCTAAATAAAAAATTTTCGATACTCACCGCAAACTCTTCCAAATTATGTTTACTTTCGCTCATTGTTACATTTTTGTTATCGCATTTCAATAAATTAGCTAAATTTGACTTGGCAATTTCAGTTTTCAAGTTTGTAAAATCTTCATCCGTCATGGAATCTAAATCACTTTTGTTTATCTGATGAAGAAGAAAAAGAAACTTTTTATGTCTAAAATATTTTTTGAAAAGAAGAAATAATGAAATGGCTAACAACTATCGTTAAAGCACGGGTTCGACTCCCTCGCCGACTTTTCCTTGGACCTGCGTATACCGGCATTTGGTTCATTCACGATAAGTTTGCAATAACAAAACATGACAGATGGTTTACATCGTTGCCAAGTTGTAATTTTTTTCCACTTGTTGGCATAAAATTATGTTGATAAGTTGTTTATTGTATAAGTTTACATTCAACTCAAAAATAAGAGCAGAAATTATAATATTTTGATGATTAAATACATAAATTTCAAGATGTCCAAGTTTGAAACCCCAAATTTAACTGAAAAATGTTATCTTCATGCAAATGTTGAATTGCATCGTTATTGCAGTATTAAGTAACAATGTATTTATTGAAAATATGAATTAGCCGTCCACCGTTATCTCGTTCTCTCTCAAAATATGATATCTCCTTGCAACCACTTGATAAAGACTCATGCATTGTGATGCAGTGTTCGATAGTCTATTTTAAATAGGTATGAAAATAACAGATTATATCTTACACAGTAAATAAACTATAAAATACGAATGCAAACGACAAACCAACACAAAAAATTCTGATAAAATTGTCTGATTTTGACAACATAAGTCTGGCAATCCCGGACACGGCAGCCAACTTTTGGTCCGTAACTTCCCAATTTATATATTAATTATTAATTATTCCATTCACACTTTGGATATTTAGATTTCGTTCAGTGGCTGCAATTGTTACTACAAATGTCACAATTGCAAACTTATCGTGAAAGAACCATATGCAGCTGTCGTCCGGAGAGGATAATACAAGGGCACTCTGTTGATCTATGGATTTTTTCATTTCACAGAATTATTATCAGAAACATAATTTTTTGCCAAATATGTATACATCAACAAAAACAGTATTATTATTATCTAGTTTCCCTCCAAAGTCAGATACTGAAGAGTTAATAAGCCACAAAATCATACTATTACTACCTACCTTATTGATAATGCTATTCAATTCATTTTGTAAATTAATCACATCCTTTTTATTGAGGTTGGGTTGAAAATCACGAAGGACGTCACCTTCTGGACCAGGTACATGAGACAAGGGTGGATCCGAATTCAATTCATCATCTGAACAACTAGAGCTCGAAATCTTTTTGCTTTGTTGACTGAATATTTCTTCTGAATAACTGTTGAAAGCAAAATATAATTATTTATTCGAACATTATCGGATAACTTTTTGTTAAAAAAATTCTGGTAGAACCAAAACGTATGGGTTTGTGTCACCCATATGCATAAAAATTTGTTCAAGTTGATTTATTTGCAAAAATTTCCATTTACCATGGGCGCACAATAAAATATTAAAAGGGGGTTATTTAATTAGTGATCTGTTTTTTTTATTACTCACTTTTTCTCCAGCTCCGCGCACTTTTTCTCGAAATACGTCCTCAGCTCTTCCATTTCTAAGGAATGTTTCAATTCAAGTTCCTGTTTTAGATCCATCATTTGTGATGTACCACTTTGAAAATCTGCCAAAAGATTTCTCAATCTAGATATTTCAGATTCGAATTCTTCCTTTTCTTTTTCTACATCTTTCTAAAGATACAAATTTGATAAAGTAACCATTTCCAGATTTAAAGACAAACAATATAGAAATAAAAAGAAAAATACTAAAACCAGAACACCCCAGACAAAAAATAAGATATAAAGAGAAAGAAATAACAATACTTGCTAAATGCATACTAACTTTTAATAATTTAATTTCTTCTTCGTGAGATCTTTTGGTTTTGGAAATAGTTTCTTCCAAAATCTCATTAAATTTGATATTCAAATTTTCCAAAGTTTTTTGCAGTGGATTATCAAGATTGGCTTGTAACACTAGATACTCCTGCTCAAAATATTTATCAACTGTATCTGGCAACACATTTTTGGCCTAAAAACATAAAATATCATCACTGAAAACACACTGCTCCTTAAATGAAAACTCAAAAAATACAAACTAGTTGAGCAAAAGGAATGTAGATTCTGTGGAATGCATGGCACCACAGAATTCTAAGACACAACACCTAAGAGACTGTTGGATAGAGGACAAAACCTTCTGAGAATTTTCTCAAACTTTTAAGATCAAAAGACTTTGCACACCAGTGAAAAGCATTGTCAAGTGCGAAAATAGTTCTAGAGAG
>CAJUYH010008355.1:0-15628 GCA_910591685.1 Galerucella tenella | reverse complement strand
TGTGAAATTATTTACAGGTTTACAGGCTTTTCCAGGAACATACAAATGAATAGCAAGTGGGATTGATATTCCCTGCTGCTTTTATTGTCCATCTCATAGAGGAAGATACCCTATGTGAAAATACTTGAGCTGCATTCTTTACTTTCATCTCCTTTGATTTGTTTTTGTAGACATGAGCATCGGTTGATTTATAACACATCCTTGTATTTAAGTCACCCACATCAAGCTCATACAATTCAATTATGTCATTCCAGGATGCCTCTTTCCAGTCAGAGAATGCCAGATCCAGATCAATCATGGATTTCATTGAGACAGCAGTAATTACCGGTCTTATTTTGAAAAATAGAAAAAAAAATGGAAGAAAACGTTTTTGGGTCCATCCAATTATCAGTGGGAGATTCTCAAATGGGCAGTTTTATAAGCTTTTTGAAAGTTTACGCAAATATTCTCAGAAATTTTTCCAATACTTCAGAATGCAGTGATAGGTAATGTTAAAGGCTCGCGCGCACTTACCGGCAACGGCCGGAAACGGGACGGGCCACGGCGGCCGGCAATTTTACCTGGGTATCACGCACTAGTCCGTAAAAATTTTTTGCCAGTCATAGGTCGCTTGTCGGTTATTAGCCATGGATTCAGAGACTCTAAATAAAATAATTCTAATAAGTTTACTGTGTGGAGAAGAGGAAAAACAAAATTCTGTTAAACAAAAAAGAAAAAGAGAATGGATAAATGACATGAGGAAAACTGAAAGTGAATTTGACACTTTATTTCCTCAAGAGGAGAAATTTTTTTAATATTTTCGAATGAGCTTTGAAAACTTTCAGGAACTTTTAACCATTATAAAACCTGATCTGACATTTCAAAATACTACGTTTAGAAACTCCATTCCACCAGCAGAACGGTTAGCAGTGACTCTAAGGTAAGTTATTATTATTAATTAAATAGTATTACTGCTGTTTTCAGTCTTTACTATTCTTAGTTAATAGATATTTATTTGCAATATTTACATTTAATTGAAAAACCAAAGAGTAACTTTTTATTTGTTCAACGGTAACGGCTGTACATTTTTTTTAATTATAAGTTTGAATCGTTGTCACTTTGTATTATTTCCGGAGAATGTACAAAAGGTGTCGATGTTGATGAATATCTTGGCTGCAGCAGAGATGGTTGCAGTTAGTTGTGGTTGTGAAGCTGGCTGGTGTGTTTCCAAAGACTGCATGTGCTGTGGGTGAGAAAGTTGTATGTTTTGCGAATGTTGAGTGTATTGTTGTTGTTGTGGATGTAGATAACCAAGCTGCGTAGTGTTTCTGGGTTGTAAACATCTTAACTCAGCTTCTTGTATGGTGTTAAAAATCTTCGACTTAACTTCAATTTGAAGTTCGGGTGGAAATGTTTGAGCTGTCTCAGATATTGCTAAGAAAAATTGTATCAAACTATTTCCTGATGAGTTTACAGGTGCAGTAGTTTCCAAATATTTTTCGAGGACCCTAGCAACTGAACTGGGTTCTGTATTTTGGGGCTGCGGCTTTCCCTTTGGAGCCGATGTAGGTATTGATCGAAAAGTGCTGTTATTATTATGAATCGCTGCTTCGTAAACGAGAGAGAGACTAAGGAGGCACAAGCACGCAAAAGCAAGGCACATAACGAAGCAATGTAACATAACGTAGCGTAACGTAACGCGTAACGGTCAGATCTTTTGCGTCGCGACCCCTGGTCGCTCAAACATAACCTGGCGTAAAGAACTAAAGTTCCAAAAAGTAATTGATACTGAGCACAGTCAATGATATGTGAATTTTGATTAACTGTTTAGCAGAGTGTTGAAGAGGAGGTCTTTTTTGCCAATAATTGCCCATATAATATATTAGAATGCTATATTCTTGTAACGCTCTCGGTGGAATCTTTTCGATTCTTGAACAAAAGGTCTGTTCCAACCGCAGTCAGAAACTGTAAGAAACGATCAGAGAATTACTGGCCACGGCAAACAACGAGTTTACGTTCGCGTAATTCCTATCACTGATTGCGATGGTCGACTATTCTCTGATCGTTTCTGACAGTTTCTGATTGCGGTTGGAACAAACCTAAAATATAGTACGTTTCATTTGTGCTGCTACGTGGTTTCGGAACACCCTGTAGAATCGAAAGTATTTTCAAAATGTGCCCTCAGTAGCTGTATTAGCCCACACAAAACTTCAAAGCTTTATCTCTCACCACAACGATGTAATCCCCCGATGTCAGAAGATTACCCCACCCTGTATGTACCATTAGTAATACATTTATTTTACAGAACATATAAATTTGTAATTGTGATATTGTATAGCAAAACAGTTCTTATATGACAGGGCCACACTCTCCGCAAATTGTTTTGGTCCTTTTTTTTTCTGCATTCCACTTATAGCACAACGAGCACATCTCCTTTAGTTTGAAATAGTCCTCTGTTTGTTTTATAAGTGATGATAGCCAGTTATAGGACATGATGAAAACTGAGCTTATCACAATTTGTATATTTCACCATCACTATTTTGAATTTGCCATTCTTGGAACAAAAATTGGTGTTGGTTCTGGTCATATAATTCGAATTATGCAAGAGATGTACCTTCTTCATTGGATTCACTTTCAATCAATACTTGTAACTCTTTGATGTGATGAGAATAGTCTCAATTACTACTGCAGTGACACATTAACCCCTTCTGAATTCTCTGTGGACTTCATTTTAATACAATAAAATATTCAGTATCATGTTGCCATTATGAATTATTACATTATATAAATGTGTCAGGCTACTGTCGTGAATTGAAATTGCGATGACTAAAGCAATATATCTAGAGCTCGTGTCTAGTTTATCATCGGATGCTTTCATTTCTACTCTAAAAAGGTTTATTTCCAGAAGAGGTTGTCCAGAAATAATATACTCAGATAATGGAACTAACTTTTAAGGCGCCAACAACACTCTTGAAGGAATATATGTTCTTTTTAAACAAAATGGAAACAATTTTAGAGAGTTTTTATCTACTCGGGAAATACGCCGCTGCATACTCAAGATATTTTGATTTTAAATCTTTAATCAAAAGTAAGGCAATTATTTCCGATAACAACTAATTCGATAAATTTACTAATAGGAGATAATGAGAATTAAGTTAAAAATATATTAACGCAAAAAAGCTGGAAGCCAGTCCACAGCAAACTATTCAAAAGTATGTTTCGACTGAAGGTCACTGAGAGATAACGATAAACAGGTAATTAACTAAAAAGTTAATTGACTAATTGATGAATATATGAATCCTTAAGCTTTACACTTTTATCGATAAAATTAAATTTTCAGATAAAGGAAGAGAGAGATATTTACTATACAGAAACATCAGTTTTATATTATTTAAAAAAAAACAGTTAATAGAAGTTACCATAAAGTTAATGTAAATTCCCCCAAAAATCAGGAAGAAAAAAAATTTTAGATATAAAATTTTTTAAGAAAAAAGACACAAACAGATTAAAGTTATAACACGTTGGGCGGCCAATGAAACACTATTGTTTGAGCACCAATGAAACAATACCTGTTGGGCGCTAATGAAACAATTAAAGTTTAAAGTTGGATGATGATGAAAAACTAGGTTTTTAAAATTAACAAAAAAAATGATTTTAGGTTGTATTGTAGGTTCTTGCCTAACTAACCACTTAAATTTGGTAGCAACTAGGCCAGTTCGCAGGACTTAGTTACTAATTGATCTTAAACAAAAAAATTAGAAAAGAAAAGAGAAGGCAATTTTAGGGCGCCACTAATTTTCTTTCCTAAAAGAAAATTAGAAACAAAATCAAATTTAAGAGTTGGCTAACTTTAATCTGTTAAGAGAAAAATGAAAAAATACGTTCCTGTATAATAAATAAAACTAAAGAAGTAAAATAATGTATATATTAAATTCCAATTACAAACAAAATAGGTTAGTAAGATATAAATAAAAAATAAATACTTAGAGTATAGACTACTTTTGAAGATGATGTCGATGGAGATATTATCCAGTACAGCTGGAGAAATCTGCAACTTAGCCTGGGACTGTGGTCTCCCACTATTGACTTATTGTAGTTTCACCATGAAACCGCTTCTGGCAGGTTTAAAAAAAAACTTTTTGTCTACCAGGCACTACTGTTTTTCCGGTACTATTAATTTTTCAGGTACTACCAGCCTTCTAGGTATTGTGCCCCAGAAACTGTGCTATAAAACATACCGGTATATAAAAAAAAGGTTACAAAAAAATATGAAGCTATTAAGGATATCTGTCCAGTGCAAAAAATTACAATTTACTGATTGAACTTAAGGATTCATCCTGGACAAATATCTGAATAATTAAAAAAAAACAATTTCATAATATTTAAAAATATCCTTGGCTGGATAGGAGAGGAAATGTGGCTCTCAAAATGGGTAGCTATTTTGTAAGAAAATATTTATAGAAAATTAGTGATTTAGAAAAAAAATTATTGAAATGTGAAATTAGCAAATAGAAAAAAACGTACCAGTAATCCAGATACTCAAGTAACAAAAGCAGGAAGGATTTTAATTTCAACAAACTAAGTTTCACGTGGATTACTGCACAGTTGTTGTATCGTCGACAAACGATGAGAGAAGCCACGCCGGGACCTTCCTCATTCTTATTTAAAGGACATTCGAAATTTTAAATTTCGCGGTAAAATACCTCTTGAATATTGATTTTTGGTCTACTAGTTCATTCCACCACAAATCACAAAAGTTAAATAATTTATTAAATATTTGAATGAAATATTTCTAGATAATATATATAGACTATTCCACCAAAAATCAAAATTCTGAAGTCATTATTGCACATTTTTATTTTCTGAAATGTTAACTAACAAAGTTAACGTTTCAATATCTATCACTGACCCAGAATCTAATGTTACTTATTTGTTCACATTAAATGAAGCTCTAATTAACTCCATGCAAACACACATCCAAAGAAAAGAAAGCATGTTTATGAAAAGATCGTCAATGATTTGAACAGTGAGGGCATTAATATAGGCCCTACACAGTTCCAAGTATAATGGAAATCTCTTATTAGGAGTTATCAATCTACAAAAGATAACCAAAGGAAAACCGGGCGAGGACCTAGCAGATTCCTGTTTTTTAGGAAATGGATGAAATTTTGGGTAAGTTGCAGAAGCAATATCAACTACTAATTTGAGAGAGAAACCAAGAGAAACTTCATGAAAAAACAACAAAAGAGAATAAAAAGAAACGAGAGATATCAGAGGAATTAGTATATCAGCAAGAGCAAAAAAACAAAAGGCATGTTGAAAAGATGGAGATTGAAAGAGAGAAAATGAAATTATAAAAGGAAAAAATGTCAATAATGAAAGAATATCTTGCCTCCAAAAATTAGAACCCATAAATAGAAATAAATTTTGTATTTTCTCTCGATTTTCCAAGACTGAATTTTCTATTATTTAAGTTGTTTCTGATGTTTTTTGTTTAAAACTTGGTCTATCTATATGTTTGAGTTTTGAGACTGGGAATTGAAAATAAACCTGAATGTGGTTTCATATTATTATTTTAAAATTTAATTCCATAAGGAAAAAATTTACTTTTGTTCACTAAAAATAAGAGGCATATATTTTTTTTTATAAATATATTATATATTGTCCATAAACATTTTTTTATGAATAATTTATTACTTAATTAAAAACTTTTAGTCTCATTTCTTGAAATTCTTCAATGTTTTCCAACATTTCAGTCTCTTCATTCCTTTCATCAGGTAGTGTCTCAGATTCATCCAAAACAACGTTTTTTAAAATACACATGTTGTGCAAAACACAAGTTGCCATCACACATTTAACAATTAAATGATTATTCAAATTTTCAAAATGTCTTAATCTCCGAAATCTTCCCTTCAATAGCCCAAAAGTGTGCTCTATTACAATTCGTGTGGAAGACAATTTAAAATTGAACAGCTTCTGATCTTCAGTCAGCCTGCCATTATCTCTAAAAGGGGTTACCAACCAGGGCAATGATGGATAAGCTGAATCTCTGAGCAGATGATAATTCTGAAAATGTTGTGGGTTTTCTGATTTTATGTAAATGGAAGATTTCCTTAGCATGCGTGCATCATGAAGAGAACCTGGTTCTCCACAGAAAACATCAATTAATAGCTTTCTGTTATCACAGACCCCTTGCAGCAATATACTGTGGTAAGCTTTTCGGTTTACATAATATACTTCTTCATCCTTATGTGGTCGCTGTATTTTGATATGTGTACCATCTATGGCTCCAATTACTCTCTTGAATCTTTGCTTTTTTTTTAAAGATCTGTATTAGGTAGAATATTCTTACCTATTAATCTGTAGCTAACAGAACGTTATAACCTGAAATGCTTCCTAAATGTTCCGTCATCATAGGAACAAAAAGTTTCTTCAACAAAATTTTTTAATTTTGAAACGTTTTCATTGGTTGCTGCTGGTCTCAGTGTCTCATCATCGCTTTCACTACTGGTACTGCTTGATAAAGGTTTTGAGTTGCCAATAAACCATTCCTGAAATAAACATGATGTAGATCTTTAAGTAGAAGGAATAAATACATTTATCTAATAAACTTTTATAAAGGTATACCATAAACAAACTTACCACAACTGTCTTTTCCAATTCAGTATCAAGAATTATTTCCATTTTTACGAAACTATATTTGTTAATGTTTATAAAAGTTTTTGGGGATAAAACTATAACTAAAAACATGCCGTGATATTTGACATTTCAAAAGCTGGCGGTGCTGGAGCGTTCGGGTGCACGAAAATCAAGAGTACTGTTCAAAGCACCGGTGCATAGTGCTCCCGGAGCGTGATGCACTACACCCGAAAGCGGCTCTGTTCTCGATCATTCTGATATCATAAAGTGATGATTTTATGTTCAATATACAACTGCCAAGGATGGAGGAGACTGATCTCTTATTATTGGGTGTTTTATTGATAAAACAGGTATGTATTATTTAATGCCATTATAAGATTAGAAATATACGTTCCGAACTAACAAATTGATGAGAATTTTGTATATAGAATAATGTATTCACTGGTCAAGTTCGTAGAAGACGACATTCTCTGTAAAGTCGTCTAAGAGTATTACTCCAATTGAAGTAAGACTAGTATGGGCTCCTTATAAACGTATGGGTTTTTACGAAGCAAATATAATCGCTACCAACAATAGTAGATTAACTTTGAATAAGTTAATGCGAGAAAGAAAAAAGAAAGGTAAATATATACTCTATGATGATTTATTATACGAAGTATAGTAGGTATTCTTGTTCGTCAAACCGAATGAAGGAATGCAAATTTTTGTCGTATACACACTACACTGTATAGCTGACACCAGGCATATGTTTATTTCTTTTACAAGTATTAGCTATTGAGAATAAAAATTAATTTTTTCTCAGGAAACAAATTGGATGCAACAGGGAAACAGGATAATACTGCAGAAAATGTAATAAATCCAGTTGAAAATAATCGTAAGTGTGTTTTTAATATATTTAGGGGTTCGATTAATTTTTTTAAAAGATGAAGGTCATTTTATATTCACAATTAAAATTTTCAGTATTTTCTATAAGATAAAAGGTACACCCTTTCTAAGATAGCCAATTGAAATTATTTAAAATGGAGGTTATTTATGAACTTTTCATCTTATTTTGGGGGTTAGAAAACAGTTAAATTTATGGTACTACTTTAGAATCACCTGTTATACTCAGTTTTTTTCAAGGAGAAAGTATGGAATATTTTGGAACAAATGCAAATGCTTTCAGCGTAAAATGTTCACCTTGTACAATTTTCTCTTAACTGTTGTTTAGTTAGTATTGGAACCATGTAAACGAAATCATGCATATGGAACTCTAGAAACTAAAATCTAGAGTCTGACGTCGGAGAATAAGGTTGTTTATAAGTTTGAATTTGAAAATATTTAATTTAAATAGTTTGAATATTTTTACTTCAAAGCGGAGGAGTACTTTTGAATAAAAAACCACATATTTTAACTGGACAATTTGAACAATAGTGACTAAATTGATGTCATGTATTCAGAAAAATTGCAATACCTCGTAAACCAAGCACCAAATCAAAATCTTGTAAGGATAGAAAACAAATATTTTGAAGCCATAGGTATTCTCAAAAAGGTATTGGGAGGTTCGTGGGTACTACAACCTTCCTTTCCTCTATTTGTGTTTTGATGTTTTGGTTAAAAAATGTAGGGGAGACCGGGGATGGTGTGGACACGGGGTACGTGTGGACAGGCTGGTAGTTTCCGGTTCAGTAAAGTTTTATTACTTCTACTGTTGCTTGATAGATGGCTTATGGTAATATTCTAACCTCTAAATAAGTACATTTGACTGAGAGCACGTGTTGTTGTTTTGTACTGATTTTTGTGAAATTAGCTATTGGGTATGTGAATTTTTATATGTCGTTTATAAAGTTTTTCTTTTCTAACGAACTAATTAGCAGAACTTTGGTAGATACAATGAAAACCGCATACTATTGTGGCACTGTTGACGATGCATTCAGTTTCGTTTTAGTTGAGATTGTGTAGTATAACAATACTTACAGTAAAATTGTCACCTGGGGATGGTCTGGACATCGACCTACGGGGTACGTCTGGACACTGTCCATACCATCCCCGGGCTAAATAATACTGAATGATTTACGTTTTTGTATTTTTAGGTTCACAAGTACCTTTGAAAATGCCTAAAAAATATACTAAGAAGACACAACGAGAGTTTCATTCTGACGTATTAGAAACCGCTGTCCAACAAGTTCTAAATGGCACCCTTTCACGCAGACAAGCTGCCGTGACATACGGAATAACTAAGTCCCACCTTTGCAATTATGTACAGAAAGCACATGATGTAGGAATTGACAATGTAGATTTTGTGCCCAGGTTTAACACTAGAGGAGATGGAGGCTTTATTACAAGAGTATTTATTAAATTGCGGTAATATGTTTCACGGATTGACACCTGAATATCTTGGAAGACTGGCATATGAATAAGCTATCAAGAATCAGTGTCAGGTACCTCATGCCTGGACAGAAACTAAGATGGCTAGTGAAGACTGGTATGACGGTTTTATGAGACGTCACCCAACATTATCTTTAAGACAACCTGAAGCGACCAGTCACGCCAGAATGACAGCATTCAACCCAACTAACGTTGCTAATGTTTTTGACAAATTAAAAATGGTTTTAACAAAATATCAGTTCACGGCTGGAGATATTTTCAATTTATATGAGGTAAGTTTGCTAAAAACCATTTTTAGTTATATTATTGTGGGTAAAACTTAATTTTGTATTTTAGACCGGCGTAATCACTTGTCAGAAAGTACCTAAGATTATAGGACGAAGGGGTCAACATCAGATTGGGCAGGTTACATCTAGGGAACGAGGAGAACTGGTCACTCAAGTTGCAATAATTTCAGCTAATGGAACAGCGCTTCCTCCGATATGGATATTCCCCAGGGTGCGTTTTGATGAGAAAGGAATGATGCGTGGCGTTATTGATTCCCAAGCACTAGGATTAGTTCACAGATCAGGTTGGATGACTAGCGAAAAATTTCTCAAAGTATTGGAATATATGGTAAAACATACCCAATGCTCTAAGGATAAAAATTTTTTTCTGATTATGGATAACCACGATTCCCATCTTTCGGTTGAGGGAATCGATTATTGTAAAGATAACGGGATTGTAATCCTTACTTTACATCCCCACACGTCACACAAAATGCAGCCGCTGGATAGAACTGTCTTTGGCCCATTTAAAATGTTTTTTAGTGCAGAAATGAACAGCTGGATGTTATCTCACCCTTGGAAAGTGGTGCAAACTTATGACATACCGAAGATGGCACTCACTGCTTGGGACAGAGCTGCTACTCCAGAAAACATAACATCTGGTTTCAGATGCACTGGAATATTTCCATATGACAGAAATGTATTTAAGGAACAGGATTTTTTGTCTTCGTCGGTTTCTGATCGACCAATTAATGAAAATGCAACAGCAGCTAAAACGGACACAACGGACACTGAAAATAACCTCCAAATTTTAGACACAGATGCTCATAAAGAGGATAATGGTCAACCATCAACATCAACGAATATTGCAGGTGAAGAAAATAGAAAGACATTTGTGAAACCAGAAGAACTACTTCCATACCCTAAAGCAGGGATGGCCAACTGGCGGCTCGCGGTTATGTTTTATGCGGCCCCCGAACAACTTTTTAAAAGTATTACGGTAGATATTTTCTAACAGAAATATAAAATACAAAATTTTCTACAAGAGTCCAGGTTAAGTTCAAATAATTACGACCTGATAATAAATTTTTTAACAACTAGCAAAATAAAGGTTTAAGTTTAAGAGAATCAGTAGGAAGTAA
The DNA here is from genome assembly GCA_910591685.1 of Galerucella tenella. NCBI lineage: Eukaryota > Metazoa > Arthropoda > Insecta > Coleoptera > Chrysomelidae > Galerucella > Galerucella tenella. The sequence continues at coordinate 5,235 of CAJUYH010008355.1, read as the reverse complement.
CTTTCCGCTTTCCGAAAAGACTGACTGCACGGTTTGGTAACTGCACGTTCGGAACCAAACAAAACACTCAGTGACTCTGAGATACTAAGACTGTGCGCACGCGAGGTTAGCTACTGTCCAACTGCTGGTGCTTCATCACTGTGTTTAGTTTCAACTTACAAACCTAATTGCGTTATTTCACGATGAGTAAGAAAAGAAAAGTTTCAGAAGAAAACAGAGTGTTCCAAGACAAGTGGGAAACCGAGTATCTGTTTGTAAATAACAAGGACAATAAACCCCAGTGTTTAGTGTGTTTGCTTGTACTGTCTGTCCATGAAGAATATAACCTCAATCGGCACTACACTCAGCACCATGCAGCTAAGTACAAAGATTACACTGGACAAGCTAGGCTTACTATTGTATATTACTTGAAGAAAAAGGTTAGTGCTCAAAAAACCTATTTAATAAATCCACAACTTTGCAAAAAAATGCACTCTTAGCTTCTTATATTGTAAGTGCAGAGATAGCTAAAGCCAAAAAACCCTTCACTGATGGTGAGTTTGTAAAGAAATGCTGTATAGAAGTGGCTCAAGCTTTTGGTCAAGAAAAACTTAGTAATGAGTTGAAAAACGTCTCACTTTCTAAACAGACTGTCACTAGAAGAATTGAAGAAATAAGTAAACATGTTTCCAGTGAAATGAGTAATATTGTTTCTGAGTCTTCCTACGTTTCTCTAGCCTTGGATGAGTCCACTGATTTAACAGACACTGCTCAACTGTTAATTTTTATCAGAACAGTAGACAATAATTTCATGATAAATGAAGAATTACTGGCCCTAGAGTCACTGCATGGTCATACTAAAGGTCAAGACATTTTTGATGCACTTATGAAAGCCCACAAGAGCTGTGAAGGAACAAAAAAGTTGTCAGCAATTGTAACAGATGGGGCCAAAGCTATGGTTGGCTCTCAACTAGGCCTAGTGGGCTTGTTAAGAAAGGCTGGTATTAGCTGTCCATCATTTCACTGTATTATATATACACCAGGAAGCTCTTTGTGGGAAAATGCTGGAAATGGAAGACACAATGAAAACAGTTATGGAATGTGTCAACATGATCAAAGGAGGAAATAGGTCATTGACTCATAGAAAGTTCATGGCTTTTCTAACAGAACTCGAAGCAGAGTATGGAGACTTGACACTCTTCACAGAAGTACGCTGGCTAAGTAAAGGGAACTGTTTAAAACGATTCTTCGCTTTAAGAAAAGAGGTAGCTGAGTTTCTCAATGCACATATAAATACGCCTATCTCCGAGGAAGTTCAAGAAAAACTACTAGATTCTAAGTTTTTATGCAATATGGCTTTCTTAACCGACATAAGTCACCACATGAATGAACTTAACTTGAAATTGCAAGGTCGAAATCAAACAGTACCTCAGTTAGTTGGACACTTAGATGGATTTGTAAATAAACTTAAGGTTTTCATATCAAGCCTAGAAAAAGCTAATCTAGTACATTTCCCATCGTGCAAAGAAATTCCAACCAGTGATTTCAGTTTTTGCATGCAATGTTTGGAAGCACCTACATTTGTGAGAGCACTTTTTCCTCGATGAAATTTATAAAATCAACTCACCGTAACAGACTTACAGACAACCATCTTCAAGATTTGCTTAAAGTGGCCACCACCTCGACAAGAATTGATTTTGACAAACTTGTGAACGATTGTGCCCGCCCTCAGTGTTCTCACTAGTGGTTTTTTTCAGTAAAATTGTTGATTTTGTTCTGCTCAACTCTTGTATGATTAGTATATATTATTTCTACATTAAAGTACATATGTTCAATATCCATAGCATTTGTTTATACATTAATTTATATAGCCTAAATTTCTCTTTAAGTTCTTGTGCGGCCCCTGCTTTTAGCGAAAGTATGGAAGTGGCCCTTTGGGCAAAAGAAGTTGGCCATTCCTGCCCTAAAGCAAAACCTCGAGTAGCTTCGAGGCGTGGACCTCCTAAAAGAAAATCAATAGTAGCAACCGATACCCCTGAAAGAGGTGCAATAGCATCGCAAAAAAATAAAAAAAGTAAAATTGACCAGACGAAAACCACAAAAGCAACAAGAAAAGTGTTCGAAGATAGTTCTGATGAAAGCGAAGATGATTGGCAAGAGGATCCCTCAGATGATGAGCTTGAATTTAGCGATGATGACGAAATAGGCAAGAGAAATGTGAAAGACTTAGAGATAGGTACATTTTTAATTGTAAAAGGTAAGTGGAAAGTGTTCAGTGAGAAACTATGTTGCCGATATTATTAAAAAAGAAACAGATGAGTACACAGTTCAGTTTATGAAAAGGCATATTTCTTCGTTTTGTTTTACTACTGCAGACGAGCCCCCTGCATTTGTATCGTATGATGACATTTTGTATGTACTACCACCTGAAATTAAGGACAAGAGAAAACGATTCTATGATAAGGTCTATTTTAATGTTGATCTTCCAGAATTTTGTATTTTTTAGGTAGGTACGCACCTACTTATTTAGATTTCCGGTTTTGTGTTAGAATGTTTTTAGGTTATTTTATATTGTTTGATAGTTAGATATTTTGTTCTCTTCTTTTTTTACGGTACAATTTAGAATTGTTTTAAATTTTGTTAGTAATTTCTACATTCAAACACATTGTACATACCATCCCCATATACCGTCCACAGGTACCCAAGCACGGGGTAGATATGTTCAAATGACACAAGCTAACATGTCAAATTTTATTGGATATTATGTATAAGGCATGATGCATATATAGTAAGATGTGTTTTGTAATTCATCTATTACCTGCTACAGGAGTATTCTAAAGCTTACCCGTCCATACCATCCCCAGTCTTCCCTACAGAATATATGCCAATTTAGATAAAAAATATGCAAAATAAAAATCATTTTTATATTGTATATGAAAAAAGTGATAGAACAAAAATTCCATTATTTTAGTTCAAAAAATATGTGGGTAACAGTTTGATCTAGTAATTTGTAACACTATGTAAATTTTTAGCAGATTTGGCTTTGGATATAGCGGAAAATAGAAATAATTTTCATGAACATACAGCAGAAACTATTGAATTCAGAGACTAAGATTCATAGTAAGTCAGTTGTTGGTGATGCTTGAAAAAAAAATGTATTATAATTACAATATTTATATAATTACCTACAAATTTTTATCAAATAGCGCAATATTGGCTTCAACAGAAAATAGAAATAATTTTGAAGATAATACAGCAGAAACTGTTTTAAATTCAGAGACTGAGATTCATGGTAATTAAGTTGTCAGTGTTGCTTGAAAATAATTAAATGTATTATATTACTTTTTCAAAATGGAACTAACTGTTTCTAAAATAATTTCACAATATTATCGAAACAATTGTAAATTATTATTCTAGGAATAGTTAGTTTCATTTATAAAAAAGTAATATGATGAGTAGATTCCACAAAGTAAGGGTCGAAACAGTAAATGTATTATTCACAACATTATTCAATTTTCAGCAAAAAGCATAATATTGGCTTCAGATATAACAGAAAATAGAAATTATGTTCAAGATATCAAACAGCAGAAACTGTCTTAAGTTCAGAGACTGAGATTAATGGTAAGTCAGTTGACCATGTTGCTTGAAAAAAAATTAAATATATTACATTCACATTATTTGTAATTTAACATATTTTTAGCAAATACCATGACATTGGCTTCAGATGTAACAAAAAATGGAAATAGTTTTGAAGATACAGCGGAAACTAGATTAATTTCAGAGATTGAGATTCATGGTAAGTTGGTTAACAGTGTTGCTTTTAAAAAATGCATGTATCATATTCACAATATTTATATACGGATAAATTTTTAGCAAATAGCATAATATTGGTTCCAGATATAACGGAAAATACAAATAATTTCCAAGATAATACAGAAGAAGCTATATCAAATTCAGAAATTGAGATACATGTTAAGTCAATTACTGTCATAGCTACTTAAAAAAAATTAAATATAGGATGTCCGTTAAGTACCACCTAATCTCTTGGGAGTGTACAGGGGAAGTCAAAATAATACGATAAAAATACATATACTTGCTATAATTTTTTCCCTAAATTACCTCCTGAGTTATGAATTATCAAAGGGGCACCCAATGGTTTACGTTTAGGGGTATAACTTTGGAACCATCTATCATATTTCAATAAAATTTTGGTATAGTATATCACACATAGAGCTCTATGCGGTCTTTTGTATAACATGTTTCTCTATAGGCTCTTCGTTTCCAACTGAATATTTTGAAGGGAATGACATTTTTTGGTTAAAAACAGTCGCGTAGGTATGGGGTTTTGTTCCCTTATAAACCCCTAAACGTATAAGCCAATGATGAAGAATATTTTTTCGGCCCAAACATTAAAAAATCATTTCATTTACTGAAAAAAATACTATCTATGAAATTTGCTAAGAATATTTGACTTTCAAATACTTTTATTTCCTAATCCAATCCTAATTTTTTATTTGTTTTGTTTCTCGCATCAACCAAGTTGGTTATCAGCGATGGCTTCAAAAATATAATCACATCTTATAGAGTAGTGAGGTATTTGACAGATATTTATAAATATATTCATGTCATTGTTGTCTTTGCGATGTGTATAATGTACATTCTAATAGTATATGTTTTACATTTAGTTCACGGCTACAAATTATACACATAGGTTTATCAGTTTTACGTATTAAATATTCATGCGTAAGTTTAGTGTGACCTATTCTTAGTCTGGTTATTACGACCTGTTTTAAGCGGTTACTGCACATTCGCGGCCACTGTTTGAAACTTTCTTTTATTTGTCTTAATTTTTGGAGTGATCCTTGCCACTCCGATTGCCACCGGGAATTAATTTTCATTTTGATGTAGGTTTTCACGTCACTGTAAACCGCACTGTTCACTATATGTACATCTCTGCATACTGTAGCGTCTTTTGCATGTTTGTCAGCATCTTCGTTTCCTTGATGAGAGGGCACCCATAAGAATCTGACATCCAAGTTGTTGTTTTGTAGTAGATGCAGTTGAGTCTTGATTTGTAGTCTAAGAGGGTTGTTAGTGTAAATATTTGTCAAGGTACTTAGGGCACTTAAGGAGTCTGTTATTATTACAGTTTTTTGCAGGTTTGACGATTGAATTTCGATTAAAGCTTGTAGGATAGCATATATTTCTCCTGTGTACACAGAGCTTCCGTTGGGTAATTTATATTTCAAAGGTGGT
>CAJUYH010008354.1:0-15630 GCA_910591685.1 Galerucella tenella | reverse complement strand
AGACACTTTACTGACGTGGTGCATACAAAATTTTATCGCCAACTGCTCAGAATTCAGAATATAAGAAACTAATGTATATTTCATTGCATTTTATTATGACAAAGTAAACAGCACATATAGAACAAATCTACTTATTATTTGTTATATTTAAATTGGAGGTATACCCTGAAGCATTATAAAAGTTGATTAATGGAGTCAAAGGAGCTCCAACAATAATTTGTTATAAATAAATCGCAAGAAAACTATTATGGAGCCGTAATAAGGGAGAAGCGTGACACTGACAGATGATGATTTTCGAGTAATGTGAAAGTCAAAATACTTTACCTGCCTCATAAAGTAGAGGGAGGTGCGTTTGGTAATTATCTTCAATTTTTGTTCCAAACTTGGCTAGTAGTGGAAAAAAATTGAAGACGTTTATAAGCCTCGCACCTTATTCCGCTCGGTCAATTATAATAGCCTTCACCTTCTTGGGGTACCTATAATATACTATTTATTGGCTGCTCTATCCAAAAGTTTTATTTAACACCAGCATACTTCTTCATTACCTCTGTAAACTCTGAGTAATTATGGAAGTACCCGTATATTTATAGTTTCTTCAAGCTTTACACTGTTTAAAAGATAGATGACTACACCTAAACTTCAATCTTTTGAATAAAATCCTCATAAAAAGTTTTGTAGTCGCTTAGCACGCAATTACCCGAAACAAATAAATAAATAAAAGTAAGGGTGAGTGGTCGCTAGTCACATCTTTCTTTTCGTGTGTATATCATTTGTCACCCTTCACCTAGATTCTCACACCACCCATCAATTATTTGAGTTAGTTGTGTGTGTAACGACATTAACATTGAGTTAAGTTCCATAATCGGATTGTTTAGGCCAGTGAATGAGCTGGCAAAAACGTTCTAATCTAGTCGAGGCGCAAGCCGAGACTTAGCAACACAGAGTCCAGGAATGTGGCTTTTCCTACGAGGTAAACATACTATTTTTCCGCAAATCGTTTAAAATTCGACAGATATTGATTGATTTGAAAAAAAAAACGCGATAATTTTATTCCCAAATAAATGGTGCTTTGAAATTCCTAATAAAATTACTTGGGTTACTATGGAAACGTATTGAGGTTGAATTGTCAAACTTGACGCTTATAAATTTAATTGCTGGTGTTCTCGAAAGTAAAATGATAAGTGATGATGAAATTTCCATTCCTGGGACTCCTCCAGAGCTGGTTGAGGCAGTGAATACTGCTTCATTAGAATTATTGCCAAAGAAATTTCTATCATTTATGTAGAACACTAACAACTGTACGGAAATATCATTTTCCTGACTTTTTCTTCAAGAAATTTTGACAGGAATGTCAAAATTTCCTAGCGATTTGCGGAAAATTATATTTACATTCTGTGGATTTTTACTGAGAAAATTTTGGATTTTCAGATATTTCATATAAACTTTCACCACAAGGCGGGAAAAATTCATAATAAAGTACACGCATATTTCATATTTTGCTTGGATATTAATTTATAACAGTAAATATGATATCAAAAATTACTAATAATAGGAAATATACCAATTCCCATTGGAAATTACTCTCAAATTTTAAAATAAAATTCAAATTTCACTGCACTTTCCGACCACAACCCGAGGATTTCCGAACGCTACCGATGATACGTGTGATGTCATATCTCTTGTGTTTACTTATGTCAATATGGCCGGTATTGCATTAGGTTATGTGTAGTTGTGTGTTTATATTGTATTTTAATCAACTATTAATTGCTTCATCAACGTGAAAATATCATTTATATGTTTGTTTGAGACCATTACGTGTTTGTGTGTGCTTTTTTTTATTCCTAAAAGTCAACGTAAAGTGGAAAGTGGTCATAAATATTCGATATTTCCGAGGATATTTCAAAACTTTTGGAAGAATATATTTTATTTACTAGTTCAGTGTTCAGTGACGATTCTTTCATATTTTGTGAGTAAAGATATGGCTAGCAAAGGTTTTGTAAAAGCACAAACTGATAACTTGCCCAAAGTAGACTCATTTATGCTGCTTGAATTTATGAAGTCAAACAGCTGCTTTAATGCAGAGGAAATAAGAGGAGTTAAAGCATCATCGTAAGTACGATTTAAACTATGTTTTATTTATATAATATAAATACCAACCATATTTTGATGTGTGGTCGTAAGAAAATGATGTTTTTATGGTTGATTCCTAGACATATAGGTACATAACCTCAAACTATTAAAGAATAAAAATTACGATCATAGAAGTAGGTACTAAAATTAAAATGGTTTTCACAAACAAAAGTAATGCCCTTCTCTCAAGTGTATTTTTGCTTGCAATGCAATACTTGGAATAAAGTTTTTTTTCGGTCACAAGAACTCAGAGCGTGATACATGAATAAGAACGTAAACAAATAACGTCACACCATGGGGCAGCCATCTTTATGACGTAAAGCGCGTTTTGGCGGACTTCCAAATTTTATGATTTTTAAAGTCATTTTAAAAGTAAAGTTTATATTTTTTTGGAAAAATAGGCATGCAATGTGTTAGGAGACCTGATAAAGCGTCAATTCCCACCAATAGCAAAATTTTTGCTTGTACCCTATTCCGTCAGCGGAACTTTAGCCATACTGTTTTTTAAAATAAAAAATCGCCATATTTGAATGGTGGAAAGAAATCCTTTCTGGACTTTTTTTCTGGAAATTTTAAACTTACTGCAAATATTTTGACGGATAATTTTCAAAATGAGTGAGTGCTATCGATTTTTTGCAAACAATAGCAAAAAAATACATTATTGTTCATTAAAAATATAGTAAATGAAATTTGAGAGAACATGGTGGAAAATGATTTGGAAAAAATTGTTAATTATCAATAATAGTACATTATACACTAAGGTGGTGGAGACTATTATTATTCCCGAGCACCAATAAGATGCGAGGTTTATAAAAAATGTCTTCTACACCATTGTGTAATAGATATTTACGTAACTAGTTATGAAAAGAGCGATATTGTTCAACAAGCGTAATATTTGCAAAACGAGCGCAAACGAGTTCTGCAAATTACGCGAGTTGAACAATGTCGCTCTCTTCATAACGTGTTTACGTACAACGTTTTATCTAATTCCGCGCTTTCATAATATTCAATAAAATCTTCAATTACAATGATAATATTGAAGTGGAATCAAATGGAGTTAGAAGTATTGTTACTATGATGTATTCACCCAGAAAATTGAGTAACTTTAAATAACTGTGTCCTGAATAATGTTGTTTTCAATGTTTATAAAGCTTAAAATACTATTGAATTAAAATAATGCGGTAATTGTCAGTTTAAATAATGAAATAATTGTCAGTTTTGACGGTACCTAATTGATAAATTATTCTTTGAAACTCATGTGGTATCTCCTTGTTGAAACATAAACAGTTACGTAAAGTTTTCACATAACTACTTTTCATAACTGATATATGAAGGTTATGAAAAATGTGACGTTACCTAACGCCACCTTCCACTACTAGCCAAGTTTGAGAAAAAAATTGGAAATAATTCACAAACGCACCACGAGAAGCGTTTAATCTGTAGTCTGACTGACAAGTACACTGTCAGTCTTCGATATATTATGAACGTACGCGAATTTTAAACTAATGTAATTTTTATTCAAATAATTTTATCTTGCTAGGTAATTGCAAGCAGCAAATATGTTAAACTACTAACCCTTAATTCTCAAAATATTTGAATCTGTCCATTATTGACCTAGGTTAATAATAGAAAAAATTATTAACCACTTATAGAGAAATTTAACTTCTCAGTTTGCTAGAAAAAGCAATAATTATCAACTTCATAACTAGTAGTAGAAAAAAAAATTCACTTAAGAAACAATTTTCTCCAAAAAAATCCCTATTTTTATGAAAAAAGTTATCAATCTAAGTTTGTTTATAAAAAAGTGAAGAATCTAAATTTTTCCAAAGGTTTTAAATTACTAGAATGGATTTTATGCGAAGCTGAACTTATCTATTTGGTATCAAATTATAATACTTTCCAATAGAAAAATAAAAAATTCGTATAGTTATGAAGATTATTTTTTTCACTTGTCAAAATCTGACATTTTGGTGGTTTTAACCAATAGCAATACATTATTCTAGCCAATCATTCGGTATTATACTGATAATTCTGCTTCCTCATCGATAAAATCTTGTTTATATCGAAACGTCAAAATTTTACTTTGAATTTGTCATTATTGACAACTAAAAGTGCTTCGAAGTTTATTGAAAAATGAACACAAACCGATTGAGTGCCATCACCCAAGAGGATATTGAACATTCAGGTGATACAAAATTTTAAATTATTGAAAAAAATAATCTTCCCAAATACAACTCGCTCTTCAAATTTTATCACATAATTTTTTATTTTCATCACTCAAACTTGTTCATTTTGGGCAAAAACATTCAAATAAACCGAATTTAGATAAAATCACTCGGTTTGTTTTCATATTTTTGCCAAATAAACAAGTTTTCGTAGAAAAGAAAAAATTATCGATAAAATTTGAAGCACTCGTGGTATTACCTTTGATAATAATGTATTAGAGATAAGCCAATCCTGTAAATCTGAGATCAATCAATATGACGTTTTAAAATAGATCATTGGTTAATTTATCGAGTGGTGAAATGAAAATTATTGGAAAACGTCTTCGTATATTGAAAAATTGCAGCTTTAAAAGTCTGTTGTGTAAAATTTGAAGGCTACCGAGGTCAAAAAAATAGAACTTATTAATTTTGGCAATGTAAAGAATGTATGTATATACGTTTATTGCAAAATCAGTCAAAAACTCGTATAGTTCATCTTGTAAATAATTTCAAAAACTTACCAACCAACCAATCATCGCCTAAAGCCATTCTTATTGCAGCAATTTTACCATAATGTCCAATGTTCGTAAAACTATCAGATTTCACTTCAAAAGTCACAAAAATCCCGAGATAAAAATTGTTTTTAAAGATAAATAACACTCGGTAGATACAAAACCGACCCGTCGATTGTAAAATTCGTATTCGTAATAAATTATAAAAATATTCCACTATACACGAGCTTTGTTTATTATTACTCATAGTAGGTACTGACTGAGGCCACTTTTTTCTGCTACAAAAAAACTGCTTACCGATAAACCGAGCAGCAAAAGCTTGTAAAATCGAACGTTCCAATTTAGAATATAAAAAAATTTCATTATATGATTTTATATTTTATTCTTAACTATAACAATTAGAATATAGCATAGGCGTACGCATTAAAAGTAATTAAAATAGTATATATGAAAGGAAATTGATTATAATTCAATATAATATTTTGCAAAAACTCACAAGTTACACAAAATTTCATTTCGTAACGTATTGCATACAAGATTTTTTCTAATTTTGAGGAAAGTAATAAAAAATAAAATTTAATATAATTGATAAAAATTTGGGAAACATAAATTTAGTTTTTTACTGTTACTTCATGTTAGTTGTCAGTTTGACATTTTGTGAAAAAGTTTAGACGGAAGGTTTTTAGCGAGATTGATATATTTTTAGTTTTATTTTTAAAAAATGAGTGATTCAAGTTCTGAAGAGCTACCAAGCGATATTGAAGAGGCAGCAGATAATGCTCTATTATCAGTAATTCCCAATAAGTCAAAAGCAGTTTATGATTTGGCATACGAAAAATTTGTTACGTGGTGTGATGAAAAGAAAATTAAACATGTTAATAAGAAAGTTCCACTTGCATATTTTGAGGGTAAGAAAGATCTAAAAGTTTCCACATTATGGACACTTTACTCAGTGTTAAGGTCTGAACTAAATCTGAAAAGGAATATTGATATAAAAAAATCTACAAATTTGGTAGCATATATTAAAAGGCAAGCGGACGGGTACAGTGCTAAAAAGTCAAAAGTTATTTTTAAAGAAGATTTTTCCAAATTTTTAGTGGAAGCTGATGACAAAGAATACTTAATGGCTAAGGTTGCATTGATAATTGGAATGGCAGGAGCGTGCAGAAAAGCAGAATTAACATTTCTTCCAGTTGAAAATGTTATAGACGAAGGAAGCCATTTTCGTGTTGATATCTCACCTTCAAAAACAAAAGTTATACGGCAGTTTGCAATTACCACTGGAGACATTGAAAATACGAATCTTGTTGAAATATTAAGGAAATATATTAAGTTGCGTCCCCAGGTTCTTAAACACAACAGATTTTTTGTAAAATATGCGAATGGAAAATGTACCAGAAATCCTGTGGGAATTAACAAATTTAGCAGTCTGCCAAAAGTTATTGCACAATCTTGGTCTTTCAAATCCTGTTCTATATACTGGCCACTGCTTCAGAAGAAGCTCTGCCACTTTCCTAGCAGACAGTGGCGCTGATATTTTAAAATTAAACAGGCATGGAGGTTGGAAATCTACCTCTGTTGAGAAGGGATATGTTGAAAATTCGATGAATAATAAAAAACTTATAGGGCAAGAAATATTTGGTGAAAAATCTAATGCAATGTGCGCCGCTTCCCAAATAACAGCAAGTTCGAGCAATGAAAAGAATATGCCGTCGGGAATTAATTTGAATAATTGCTATAATTGTGTTATCAATATTTATAATAATTAATTAATTTATAATATATGTTTTTAACTTGTATTATAACAGTTTAATAAATAGAATAATTCTTTTTGTCACTAATTTTGAAATACATTTTTCGTCACCAATTGCATAAAATTTTACTTTATGCAACTAGATACAAAAAGTAAGACGTTTCATAATGTCAATCAGTTTTAAAAAGTGTCACTTTATATTTATGTCAAAATAAGAAAAAATATTTATTATAGCAGATTGTATAGATTCAATATAAAATGTGTAGGATTGACAGTGTTAATGTAAAAGTGAAAATACAGTGGCGTACAAAAAATAATACTATATTCTGCAATGTCAAGATATTTTATTTTTCGTAATAATATAAGTTCAGGACTATAATCTGAATAGATTTCGATAAGGTGCACGTGCGTTACGAAAGACCCGCTATAGAGGTGGCTAACTTGATGGATGGACGAATGGATAGTGTCCGACGTTCTATTCCCTTAACTAATGGTGTACTCGTTCATGTCACGAATCACAACTAGGCTCGTGTTTTATGCTTTTATTTTATGCTCTCGGTTTTCAATGCACTCGAATTGTATGAAACAAAGCGAAGTTAAATACACGTTAAAACGAGTTCATTAATAACATTGATCCTTTTACTGTGTGGAATAATAGTGAGTTTATAAACAGAGGTAGGCGGCACAAGCTTCTTTGTCACCGGCATAAAATTTAAATCTGCATCTGAGATAATTTTTTTTTCGGTTTCATTTGTAAAAAAATGAAACTTTTTGAGACACACTGTATGTAGTTCTATTCAAGCTACGATTAATCCATTCCATACTTTTGATGTCTCTTGGAAAAATAAAACATGACAATGGTAATTTTATAAGACATTACAGATAAAAATAGCATTTTTATAATAGACGTAAGGCTAGACTCACATTTAGATATTAACACGTCATACTAATCCCCCTCTTACTAAAAGAATAAAGATGGTGGACGTCACGTGAATGGAATGTACTGTTCCATGTCATTTAATCCCTATATTGAAAATATCTTATAGGTTTGTGAATCTTTGAAATTTTTTTACAAACAAATGTGTGAGGTAGAAAGAAAACTATTTTTGCTTGTGAATTTTTTTTATTGAAATTATATACTTCATTCATATATCATCAGTGATGTGACCTGTGACGGGATCATGAACATTTGACACCAAATTTTTTGCAGTCTGAAGCTGGATCGCTGCCGAAACGTTGAATGAAGATATACCCCTTTATCATAAACTAATGATGTTTATTTGTGAGCTTAAGCAATATTGGATGAGTAACTAAGAATATCTGGAAGATTAGTGTTAAAAAAAGTGAACAGAACGGTTAGAGTGATGTGATAAACAGTGGCAATCATTGCGTAGGCAAAAAAACAAACAATATTTTATCAACGACCAATAAAACTTCAACTAGACGTAATAATTAACAAATATCAGTATCTTCTTTCTCCGTGCTAACCAACATTAACCTTGAAAGGAAATCAGAGCCACAACTAGTCAACATTCTAGCACAACAAGCTTTCTTTTATCTTAACAACAACAAAAATCAACCAATCAAATTTATACATCTAAATCGACACCGTCAATGTATCCCGAATCGTCATATCTGGATCTATCAGGAGTTCTAGTGCATCTGCTACCACCGGTAGGACTTCTGGTAGCCAATCTCAGCACTGGATCATCGTAACGTCTTGATACCAACGTAAAATCGTGGTGGGCATCTACCAGCTTTTGGAGTCTGAAAAAATCTGTGACTAAAAATCCATATATTAAGAAGAATAATACTTTTAAAAGTGAATGAATCTGACAACTCATGAAATCTTGTCAAATTTTATTTATATCTGAAATAAGGAAATAACAAAAATTAGCCCCGTGGATTCCCCGTCTAATTTACCACTGTTGCCAGACCGCACTAAGACTCTGGATGAATACAACTCAAGTGCGAGTCCATTGCTAATGTCAGTTCTAATAAATATATTATTTTACCTGGATATTAACTCATAATCTGGTATTGGTAAGCTGACTCCGAGTATTTTGGCCACAGAATGTTTGAAGCTCTGCAATTGAGCTTCTCTTCTTTGTATTTCCAAAAGAGTTTCTTTTACTCTACTCAAATCATCTCTAAGGAGATGAATGGAATGTTCGTTAATATTTCGTTCTCTTTCGATGGTCTCTCCAGTGGTCCTCGCTTGATCCTTTAAGAGGGTTACACGGCGAGAGCATTTGTTTCTCAAAGTCTCGGACTCTATTAGACGCTTTTGAAGGTCTTCGACTTTTCTACCTTTTTCCAACGAAATTATCTGGAAAATAAATAGTTCCCTCAAGAAGACGTACAATATATTTTTTACGTGATTTGTCTAGTGCTAAAAATACTCTAAAAGCCATTTTTAATCAAATATTCATTCAACTAGAGGATATTAAATAAGTAAGTACTAAGGAAAAAATGTAATCTAGATTATTTGATATATTTTCGGAAAGGATAAGGAAGTTAATTGAAATTCATAGAGAATGGCAAGGAAAATTATTGAAGAAGGTTTACAATTATCTTCCTGACCAACTGAGACAGATAAAAGTATAACTGTCTATGACAACATCAACAAATAAGAAAAAGAAAATTCTTGGCAGGACAGGGATTCTATCCATGGTCCTCTGGGTCATAGACCCAGCACGCTTCCACTGAGCTACGCTGTTCTTATTCAGTATTATCGGCTTGCTCGAAAAATTGAGCGAAAATTCAAAGACTTTCATACCTTATAGTCAGCAGCTTCCGCCAACTGCGCATTAAGATCCCTTATTTGACTTTTGGCTTCAGCCAGCTGCAACTGAAGTCGATCGACTTGTTTTACCAACTTTTTAACACGCAAATTGGCCTCGTCTCTTTCACTTTGAATCAAGCATTTCGATCTTGTATTATCTTCTTGTAAAGAAAGTTTTCTTCGTAGTAAATCCAAGTGAAGCTCTTTTCTTTGCAGCTGCTCTCTAAGACTTCTCACTCTTCGCTGTAGCTGATAAATTAACGTAGTCTGGTAAAGAAAAGAGTATTGTTAATGATCAGCAGAGAATTCTGGAATCGACGGTTAAATAGATGGAGCAGAAGTTACACCACTTAGACCAAAAATTTTCCCAACAGGTGGTAGCGTTGCTGAAAATTCTTGCGCCAAGAGATTTTCTTTGAAATTTATAAAGGGAAAGTTAAGAAATTCTAGGACCATGACCGGAAATTCGTGGAGGTGCACTGCTTCTTGATGCAGGTGCTCACAGAACACGGGTCGAGAGTAGGTTACCTCCACCAGATTGGCAAAGGAGAGACTTGAGTGTGCGAGAGATGTGAAGTGGAGGATGATGTGTGACATGTGTTTAGATGCTGGAAGGATAAGGAAGTGCTGAAGAAGCTGGGAAATGAACTAGGAGAGGCGGTGTATTGGGAAAATATGGTGGAGATAATGTTGAGGGGCGAAGACGAATGGATGGAGATAAGTGGTGTAGTAGAGAGCATGATTAGGGGAAAAGAAAGACTCGATATGGCATGTGAGTGTGTTAGGGACCACCGCTCGTCTTGAAGTATGCTGAGGTAGTGATCCCCAGGCGGGAGTCCAACAATGTCTGGGTACTACCCATTCGAACAAGAGTTCTCGGACCGAAAAAAGACTATGACTGGAAGTCTCATTCGCCGTCCAAGAACTTCTTTACTTTCTCTTTATTTGGTGCAAGACTGTTCAGTAACGAAGCAGTAGCTTATATCTCGTCCTTCACAAGGTATACTAAATGGACAAGCAGGTTTTGTATTATGGAGACATGTGAAGTTATCGAATTAACTACTCTATAGCATTAAGATGAGGTAAGAGTGCAATGATGATTTAATTCCAATTTTAATTACCTTTTCACGAGGCCAATACCAATTATAATAATAAGAATCCTAAAAAGGTATTGATAATAAAGTTTTTGTATTATTTCAATGGATGATTGTGAATGAATTTGGAATGAATGGAATGGTTGTGCTTGTATCGAAAGTTACTAAAATCATGTCTGAATTACCTTTTCGTATGGCCAAACGTATTTTAAGTAATCCTAAAAATACATTCAGCTTTAGTTTGGAACTTCAAACAAAGTAAGTATTGTATATTTGAATTAAAACACTCAGTGATGAAAATAATGACATTTTTCAACTGAAATTATACCTAAAATATTGATATTTCGTAACTGATTTAAAGAAAAATTGATTTTCCAACTTCCTAAGTGAAATATTTCCCTGTCAAAAATCAATGTTTTTAAAGACATTATCATACAATTTGTTATAAAGTAAGAGATAATTTCATTAAGAGCCAGTAAAGGATCAAGATCAGCTAAGAGTAAGTATCAAATACCTTGTCAACTATCTTTTCACTTTCCAATCTAGCCAACTGTTCGGCCCTCATCAGTAAAGTTTCGGTGTGTAAATCGATTCCTAAATCTTGAGAAATTTCATCCATGTTTAATGCTCTTGCCAGACGTTCAAGAAAATTAACAAACTGAAATAAGAATAGAAATCGCTTAATAATTATTATTATTATATAAGTATTGAAAAATATTTTCCAACAAAAATGACCGTTCAGCTGAGAAGCAACAACTACTTCTCAGGCTATATGCCCCGACGGTTGGTATATCTACAAGAGCACTGGATAGTGTTACCTATCATTTATTTCAAATAATAAGGCAAGATAATTTGCAACGACGACTCAATGTGGAGAGCACCTCAGGTGTGAATTCGGAGACCAAACTAATATCAGTTCAGGGAGTAGTCTTAGCGGTTCGCGGGTAATCCTACTTTATTTAAGTTATTGAAGTTATATTGAAGTTAATGAGATAATAAATGAAGTTAAGAAACCAAATGAATTTAATAAGTTAATAAATCAAGTTAAGGAATGTAGTTAAAATTAATCAAGAAAGGTAAGTGCGCTCCACCCTGAATAATATTAGTCGACTTGTTTTTCACCTCACAACTCTCTATCAACAAACCTGGAAAAGCTGGAAGGGAAGGAATATGAACAACGTTGTTAAATTTACAAGTTGTATAATGAATTTAAAACTAATATCCCAGTGAATGAATGTTGTTTACGTTGTTTGTTGTTTCACTTTCCTCAGTTTCTTCGGACAGGTCCTAGGTGTCTGATGTTAATCCATGAGAGTTTAATTCATGGAAACTACCTCATAGAAACTACTTCACAGAAAGCTATTCGTTTGGGATGTCACGTACAAATTGGCAGGACTTTAGGTGGCAGTGGCAGGTACAAAGTGCTAGGAAAGATACAGATACTTATTCCAATCACAGAAGGCGAAAAAAAAATGTAACGTAAAATGTAATCCGGAAATATAATATTCTAGGTTGGTAATTAGATTGAATTAATCAAATATACATATTTTAAAGACTTTAACTATATACATGTGAACCTTTTATCAACTGTATAAGAAAAACCATACCAAAGGACAGGATAAAAAAAGCAATATCGCTGTTTGCGTGTATCTGGCGCTTATCACTAGGAGGAAAAAATATAAAAGCAAGAATCAGAAATGAAAAGCATATACGTAAATGCAACTTACCATTCACATTGAATGCACTTTAGAAAAAAAAAGTTTGAGGTAAACCTCTCACAAGAAATTAAAAGTGTTGACCTTATCGTTTTATGGTTCACAGGAAAAAAAAGCTTATTCTTACTACTGGCTATTAAATTGAACCATGGGATGAGCAATGGACGTACGTTGCGTATCCCTTTCCTGTTCACATGCTCCGCTTCGAGAAAGAATTGTGTTCTCAATTTCTCTCTCTATAGGAGAGAAGAATTGAAATATTTGTCCAATATCAGTGTATACTGATCCTCACCAACGGAGATTATCCGTCGCACATTAAATGTAAAAATTTGCTTTTCAGCGGTGGTCGATGCTACAGGTTCTCGACGAGAATCACATGTTGGTGAGGAAAAAGGACTGGCTACTCGCCGTCCGGTAGATATTTAAATATTCCAAAATAGAAGAGAGACACTGAAACATGCAGATATCTTGGAATTCTTACGGGAATAAGCTTTAAAAGAACTAGCTAGTTAATAGAAAGGGTGTACAAAGATTGTTAGGTCTCAGTGAATATCATCTTTTGGATAACATAAGAGGGTTAAGTTAAGGAACAGCAACTCAAATGAAGGCTGACACAAGGACACCTCCATACTAGGAGTCTCACTTCTACTGAAGATCCCTCCAGATAAAATGGTGGCCTATATAAAAGACGAAGCTTTTGGAATGGAAGTAGGTAGGTAGATGACATGGGTAATGGTACAAAGATTCAGTTCAATTGCCTGGACAGTTGAGCCCAACCCAAACGTATGATCACCTCAGAACAATATTTTTCATAAGAAACTCATTATATTCAACAAATTAAAATAGAAATAGTCCTTTGATAATCCTTATTTTCCACGGTAGATGCTGGAGAATGTATTTCGAAAAGGACTACAGTGAAAACGGTACAATAAGCGTCTATTTTGCATTTTAGTTGAATATTTATGTAGATTTCTCCTGCGGAGAAAAGTTTATTGTTAGTTCAGTTCACATAAAACAAAAGCTGAAGCAAAAAGTGATTGAAAAATGCCAATAATAGCAATTCCTCGATTCGATTAACTTTTCCGTGCCAGGTACATGAGATATGGAGTCATGGTTGGAATTTAAAAAACTAGGAGACTGGAGAAAAATGTATCTATGTCGTTTATTTTTGGAATCGACTGGCTGAATTGCAATGTGTATCATTTTTGTGTCACATTTACCAATAAAAATAGTTATTATTGGGTTATATGAAGGAAAAGCGGATAATTTATTTTACAAAATAACAAAGAAAAGCGAGATTTTTTCTGTATTCTCCAATAATAACAGAGATTTATTTACACAAAGCAGGTCCGTATTTCGGAACAACGTGTTGAAGTCTCAGGAATCACCAGTTAAAAGTATTTCTTTGATCCGGAATCCAGGGAAGCTGCTTTTTATTACAAATTATCTATTTTGGAAAACACTAGGTCACATTTTCTAAAGCAGTTTCATACCTGACAATATCAGTTCGATAGCAGACCTGACGTACTTTGTCCAACCGACTAAATCATTCCGTGGTAAGACTTGGACAATCAAAAGATCTAACAGACCGCCTTTGCCTGGAAGCTGATGGAACATCAAAGCATATAATTTGTGTCATGCCAAATAAAGTAGTATTTGATGTTTGGCAAGGTCTTTTTCTCGCAATTAGACCCTAAATATCATTCACCAAATGAAATAATTGCCTGTGGAGTGCTTGATAGATCCAATTATTGCAAACCTAGCCTACTCCTATGGAATTCTTCATGCTTCACAAGACCAAGAACACTTTGGGTCATTGCTACGGCCAAATCACAAGCCAAACTTTCTTTACGTCATTTTACTTTATACTTAGAATGTTCTTCTTTATTTCCAGAGCATCTGGCAGTAATCAGGCTCACTATATACAATATTTGAATTTCGTCAAAATCGTAGCTTGGCCTCTTAGGTTTTGAGCTCTCCTTGTAATTTAGTTTTCCTTCGCCCATTCCCGGTCCCATTCACTATTTTCAACCATCTTTTTCAGTACATTTCATATTTCTACTGACTTTCTTTCTCGTTCGTCATACTGGAAACTTAATATCACTTTCTGTATCCAGTTTATACAAACGGAAATTTTAATTTTTGTAAAAGTCATCAAGAGAATTT
Organism: Galerucella tenella; assembly: GCA_910591685.1. Classification (NCBI taxonomy): domain Eukaryota; kingdom Metazoa; phylum Arthropoda; class Insecta; order Coleoptera; family Chrysomelidae; genus Galerucella; species Galerucella tenella. The sequence continues at coordinate 1,271 of CAJUYH010008354.1, read as the reverse complement.
TTTTTCCTTCGAGAATCTTCAGATCTGGATACAATAAAATTATTTTCATATACTTTTACGCAGCGCCTTTTCTTTAATAAACCCTTGAATCATTTATACACATTTCCATCAGATTCTAACTTCGCAGAACACTCCTTCATTCACACATTATCTCTGTACACTGATTTCAAGAAATGCTCACTCGAATATCTCCTACAGCTCAGAAAGAACTAGTGTTTTTAAGTAAATATAAATAAAATAAATGAGAATATATTAAATGTGATGATATGTTAAAATTAAATTTGAATATTGAACTTAAAACCAAAACTCACCTCTCCATGTTTTCAGTTATTGATATTTTTTTTTAATTTCTGTAAAAAATAGTTCGCCTATCACTAGAATTTTCAAAAGCACCTATTGAAAATAGGCACTGAAGATCGTGAAAGACACTGAATGGGGACGAAGCATTAATTTCGATAAATATATTATTAGGTCGCAGCCTTCAGAATTGACCTTGTGGTGTTTGTCACGGCAAAGAACATAATGTCTTTAAATAGAGAATATATATATACAGGATGACACAATAATTGAGTATACACAATAAAATATAGATGACGAAAAAGATACAGGACGTTAAATCACTAAAACGTTTGATCAAAAGCCAGTTGATTTCATCATCAGAAATCTTTTTCCGCGAAGCTTACCATAACCTCAATATACATTGCAGTTCTCTACATTTTTGTAGCTAAAATTTTAAGTGCTCGGATCCTCAGCATACAGGTTCTTACAGCTCTAATGAGCTTGCGTATCGGTCGCATATACACCTGCTAAGTCAAAAAATCGTAGAAGCCATAATAATAAGAGTTCACAGCAAAAAATTTGAACGACATATTCTCAGATAATAAGCAAATTTGGAAAAAAATCAGTGAGACCGTATCCATGATATTTTGTATACAGGGAAGCCCGAAAGTGAGAGGATCAAAATTTAGGAAAATAAAAAAAATTATTGAAGACATCTAAGTATCCAGACTAAGGTATTGAGAAAATATAAAAAAAAATCAAATTCACTGGGCAAAAATATATTTGCTTTTATCACTTCATCAAAATATTAAAGTTTCACTTACCGTAGTTTTGTCTCTAATAAGAGCGTCTCTTGAAATCTCGCAAGCGTTAATTTCTGTGTCCGCTTTATGGAGTTGTGCATCCATGTGTGTTTTTTCCTCTTCCAACGATCTAATCTTTTCAGTAGCTTGATCATACAACGATACATACCGAGATAACTGTTGACTCTC
>CAJUYH010008353.1:0-15630 GCA_910591685.1 Galerucella tenella | reverse complement strand
TCATTCCAAAAACTGGAAAAAGGGACACAACAAACCCCAAATCCTTTAGACCAATTAGTCTAACATCGTTTGAACTCAAAACGATGGAAAAGGCTATTGATAACCATATTAGAACGGAAATCCTAGAGAGACTACCTCTCCACCCATGTCAGCATGCTTACCGGGCAGGCAGATCTACGGAGACTGCACTGGTACAACTGACGGAGGATATCCGAGGTGCTCTAGACAACCAAGAAACTGTAGTATGTGCATTTTTGGACATAGAAGGAGCTTTTCACAATACTCCATATGAGGCAGTCAGAAGAGCATTGAACAGAAGAGGTGTAGACAGCACAACATCCAAATGGATGGCGGAACTGCTCACCACAAGAATAGCAGAGACGAGGACGAGCAAAGACATTGTCTCCATCTGCACTACCAGAGGATGCCCACAGGGAGGAGTAGCATCCCCATTTATGTGGAGTCTGACGGTTGACGAACTCCTGTGTGGTTTGACGGATCTCGGAATATCCTGCCAAGGATATGCCGACGATATTGTCATAACAGCCAGGAGGAAATTCGAAAACACCCTTTGCGATATTGTACAAAAGGGCCTGAACTATACAAATAGCTGGTGTAGGCAAGTGGGACTTAGCGTCAACCCCACTAAAACCATCCTGATAGCCTTCACTAAGAAAAGAAAACTCAACCTCAAAACCATAAAACTTGATGGGAACGAGATTGAATGGAGACAAGAAGTCAAGTATCTAGGTTTAACTCTAGACAGTAAACTCCTGTGGAACAAACACGAAAAGGAGATTACATACAAGGCAAAAATGGCTATAATGGTGTGCAGAAATCTGGCAGGAGCAAACTGGGGCTGTAACCCAAAAATCCTAAGCTGGATGTACACTGCCATAGTGAGACCAATCATCACTTATGGAGCCATTGCGTGGTGTAGTAGAACTAGCCCATTGACGACGAGAGAAAACCTCTTCAAAATTCTAAGACTAGCCTGTATATGCATTACAGGAGCAATGAGAACATGCCCAACGGCAGCCATGGAAGTGATTCACAGCCTCACCCCTTTACATATGGTGGTGGAAAGTGTTGCAGAAAGAACAAGATACAGACTAAGTAGAGAGGGAATCATTAAAAAAAAACACCTCCTCACTTCTTAGAAATCAGACACTCTGGGACACGCCACCAGACGGTATGATGAAAAAATATAACTTTTCAAAGAAATTCGTTACGGAAATGAGCAACAAGAAGGAATGGGATCCAAATACCATTACCAGACTTGGAAAGAATGCCATTCAATGGTACACAGACGGCTCAAAAGCAATAGAAGGAACTGGGATAGGAGTGTTCGGGTCAGGAACCAAACACTCTGAAAGCTTGGGAAAAACCCCAAGTATCTTTCAAGCGGAAATCCACGTCATGAGAAAGTGCGCCCAGTTCAATATTGATAAAGGATACAGAAGACAAAGGATTATCATAATGTCGGATAGTCAAGCAGCCATTAAGGCACTGAGCTCTTGTGTAATCAGTTCCAAAATTGTGTGGGAATGCCTAGACAAACTCAATGAACTAGGCGAGAACAACATAGTCACCTTACTATGAACTAGCAAAGAGGGGGACTGAAATACCTTTCTGGGGGCCCGAACCCTTTTGCGGAATCAGCCCCAATGTAATATTGGAAGGAATAAGTAAAGCCGAGAAAAAGAGAAGATCTGACCATTGGAAAGATCTAGTAGGGCTTATACAATCAAAGACTCTTCTGGGTGACTACAAACTGTTGAGATCGAAAGAATGCATAGGTCAAAGTAAAACTGCGCTAAGAGTTTTAACAGGGATCCTAACGGGACATTGTCGCCTGAATGGGCACCTGAAAAAGCTCAAAATAGTGGAGGAAGAAGAATGCAGATTTTGTGGAATGGAAGAAGAAATCTCCATCCACATACTTTCCAACTGCACAGCACTTCAGAATCCTAGAGCACAGCACCTGGGAGATTACTGGATAGAAGAGGAACATTTGCCTAAGTTGAAGCCTGCAGACATCCTAAAACTCCTCCGGGAAATAGGACTAAAGGAACTACTAGTTTCTGAGACTCTCCTCAGAAACTGAGTAAAAGTAAGGGGGCACAATAGATCTTTTAGGTCTCAGTGAATGTCACCCCAAAAAAATCACACATACATACATACAAGTGGCGTAGTGGAGAGCATGATTAGGGGGAAAGAAGGACTCGATATGGCATGTTAGGAAGGAGTGATAGAAAGGAGAATATGACGGAAAGTGCGTGCAATATGAAATATTACCTCACAAATCGTTGCTTTTCGTTATTTTTTGTTTAAAGATAACACCGTTATTAGGATTCAAACTTGCTTTACATTTGGCAATGCTTCTTGCAATTCATTGCAGCAACACGTTGACCTTGCAAGTTTTGACAATCATTTTACACTTCACACTTATTGCCGTATGCAATTTTCAAAGTACATACCAACAAAAAAATAGATTCATGAGGTCAGGTTAGTGTTATCTGATTTTAAATTGTTGATAAAATAACTTTGTATTCAAAATTGACGCCCGTCCTTTCAGAATATAATTCGGGGGGCTAAAACGAATTAAAACGTAAGAATAAAAAAAATTGCGTTATGTCCATGGTTACAGAGTTATTGACAAAAAACAAAGATCTAACATTCAATGTTTAAACTTTATTGTAAACGAATATTTGTTACAAAACAGGAAATTAATTTATAAAAGGTGTTCAAACAAATCGCCTCCTACTTCAATGCAAATATTTGCACGATTTATCACTGAATCACGAACCCCTCTGTAGCATGTTTTCGTCTATAAATGTCACAGCAGCGTGAATGCGAGCTACTACATCTTCTGCACTCTCAACAGGTTCAAAGTAAATTTTTTCTTTCAAGAATCCCCAGAAGAAAAAATCTAATGGATTTAGATCTGGAGATCTAGGAGGCCATAGTACGGGTCCACCTCTTCCAATCCAACAGTCGGGGAATGTTTGATTTAGTAATGTTCTCACTTGTCCACCATAATGTGCAGGAGCACCATCATGTTGGAACCAACAATTCAATCTAGTTGCTAATGGAACTTGATCGAGAAATGGCAGTGGTAAATTGTCGTTTAAAAAATGAAAATACGATGCTGAATTAAGTCGGTTAGGTAACATATTTGGGCCGATTACATTATTATTTAATAATCCAGCCCAAATGTTTACTAACCATCGTCTTTGGTGAAAGCTTTTCCGTATTTATAAGGGTTTTCATCTCTCCACTAGTGCAAATTATGAGTATTTATAATCCCTGTCTGGGTAAATGTACACTCATCAGTAAACATAATATTTTCTATAAAATGTAGATCATTGTTCACGTTATCCAATAACCATCTACAAAAATTAATCCGAAGCTCCCTATCTCCTTTATGTAAAACTTGAACTTTTTGAGGCCTAAATGGATATAAGCCATTCCTTCTTAATAATCTATAAATGGTATCTTTTTGGAAATGCGTTTGTCTCGATGTCACTCGAAGACTTGTATTTGGTTCCGCTTCAACAAAATCAAGAATTTGCTCTTCTTGGACGACGTTGAGCGTAGAATGGCGTCCTCCCTTATTTAATCTGGGATTCAAATTACCTGTTTCTAGTAATCTTTGTTCAACCCGTCGTATAGTTTTTGCATCAGGGTGCCGTGGACGGGCGTCAATTTTGAGACACCCTGTATACCTATTTATGTTACGTTTGAAAGTACACAGCTAGGTCATTTTGGGACAGGAGCTAAAAATTGCAAAAGACTTGCCAACTTATATTGCATGCTGCAAGAAAAATTGCGAACTGTGAAGCGGACTTCAGTCACCGTTTTCACTGAACTTTTTTTCTGTTCTCAATACTGAATTACTCATGGAAAAATCGAGATTTGCCTTGTGTGAGAAGGTGGAACCAAAAAGCTGGAAGAGCGCAAAGCAAGGCCAAAATAGGTTTTTAATTTCAGTAATAGTTCGAGGATTGTAAAAATGTACTTTACGAGTTTATTTGAAAATAATTCATATTTATCCCCCAAATAGTTACTGAGGTAATCATTTTCTTAGATAATCATCTAGGATTATTACGATAAAAAGACGATGATGTAATTTTTAGTTACTTTCCTTCTTTTCAGAATAAATATTAATTCACCAACCGTGAATACAATTTATCATCAACAACCAGGGCAATTTACAGCTAACGGGTTGGCAAAACTTCAAGACGTTGTCAGATCAACTGGTAAAATTCCCCAGTTTGTTTTGACGTTTATTGACATTCGATCATCGTTTAATATTTACCTACAAGTTTTTTTGGTGCTTTTAAATTTATTGTTTTTTTATGATTGAAAAAAACAGCTATTTTCATAACTAATTATTTATGCAAATCTGCAGTGTGTATTTGATAAAATGCCGAAGCAACTGAACAGTGAATGTCAAGAGATGGTAACATCTTTGTTAAGCTATTTCAAACGAGAATGCCGAAATCGGGTCCGCTTCTCCCGCTTAAGAGACGTAAGTAATAGTATTCGCTATATTTGTTTCCATTATTATTATTATTGTTACATATTTGAATGTAAATGATTGAATGTTTTCAATGTTTGAGTGAAGAAAAAAACTACAGCTTGGCAACATCACAATATTTTGTTTTACAACGTCATCGTCTTTTTATCGTAAATAAACTAGGTATACCAGCGGTTTTTCTGAATGCGTTTTAATAATGATAATAATCTTTCTGAAGCTTATGATATTTCTGTAAAGTTATCAACATTTATAAACGAAGCGTACTGCAATTTTAAAATTCACCAATTTATTTGCGATTTTCTAAATGTTTTAAACTGTTCTATTCAACCACAATGTATATTCACAGCTTTCGAGCCGATAAGTAAATATTAACTAGAGAAATATTTAAGAAATATTGAATTTATCTTATTCATCCTAAACTCTAGTACATGTTAAAAAACTGTAAGTATTTCATTGCTGGCGAATAACAAACCAGACATCGGTTATCTGCAGGAAAAATAGTCTTATTCAAATTGATTTATAATAACAGCGCAATAAAGTCGTGACTGTTGAATATTTGAAATAATAATTAGTTGCAATTCATTGTTTATAGTACGTGCATATTCAAAATATTGCTTCGACATAACTTATTTTTGATATTTATTTTGGAATAAAAATACATTCGGATGGAATATTTATTTTGTTACACTTTTGAATAATTGCTAAGTATTTTCAGTAAAACTATAATTACGTTCTAAGTTTATGTCTACATAGATTGAAAGTTGACCTTAACTCAATGTTAAGTACAAAATACTAATGTTAAAATTGATGGATGTAACGTATCTACATTATATTATTTCCGTTAAGAGAGTGTAGATCGATTTAATCAGACACATGTCCAGGATCCTGATCAATCACAATATAAACAGTCCCCACTAATAAAAGCGAGAATTAGAAGCAATATCACATTACCCGCTTTCATTCAACCTTGGTTAAACAGGAGCAGGATGTGAGCAATTGATTTTATCTAGCCCGATGAGAAGGGGTTTCACTGTAAAATCAGACACACACACACACACATCAACATGGTTAGGGATGATTTGCAAATAACCTTCTACATTGATTATATCCATTTAATTTTTTGTTGTTATATTCAACTAAGCTGTAGCTTGAATTAATGTCATGATTAAAACAACTTGGAAAAGAGTATTACAGAAGGAAAAGTATTTATATTTGTAAAAATTAGTATCTTGTATGTTTTAATGGCTGTTTCTTTTTTGAAGCAATCAAAAAACTCTTGTCGGTTATTGAGAAGAGCATGTTGATAATCTTTCTTTGGAGCATTACCCAAACATAGCCTATTTAATTCAAGTATAGTATTGGAAGTTCCAAGAATTGCGTCCTGGGGCCCGCTTTTTGACTGAGGAACTGAAGCTTTTTGAGAAACATACTTTGTCTCAATATTTCCTGAATTGTTATTCATAGCCCAATAAATGGTGCCTCAGGGCACCTGGACATATAAAATAACAAAAATTGGGGACCTACTGCTGCAGCATATGGAAAAATAAGATTTGAAAAATCAACTCGTAAAACAACGAGATCAAATTTTTCACCCGATATGATAAATCCCATACCTTCTCAATCTTCTAGCAAGTACGTTTGCCTTATGATAACATCTTCCCAGAGTTCTCTCCTCACTTATTAGAAATTAGATAACCTGGGACATGGTGATGATGATGAAAGACTATAACTTTTCAAAGAAATTCGTTGCGGAGCTGAGCAACAAGAAGGAATGGGATCCAAATACCATTACCAGACTTGAAAAGAATGCCATTCCATGGTACACAGATGGCTCGCAAGTAGTAGAAGGAACTGGGATAGGAGTGTTCGGGCCAGGAGCCAAACACTCTGAAAGCATGGGGATAACCCAATTATTATCCAAGCGAAAATTCACGCCATAAGAAAGTGCGCCCAGCTCAATATTGATAAAGGATACAGAAAGCAAAGGGTTATCATAATGTCGGATAGGCAAGCAGCCATCAAAGCACTGAGCTCTTGTGTAATCAGTTCCAAAATGGTGTGGGAATGTCTGGACAAACTCAATGAACGAGGCGAAAACAATATAGTCACCTTACTGTGTATTCCAGGGTACACTGGAAAAGGAGGAAATACAATAGCAGATGATCTAGCAAAGAGGGAGACTGAAATACCCTTTTGGGGGCTGGAACCCATTTACGGAATTAACTCCAATGTAGTATTGGAAAAAATATGTAAAACCAAAAAAATAGTATATCTGCATGGTTATTGGAAAAATCTAGTAGGGCTTAGACAATCAAAGATTCCTCTGGGTAACTACAACCTGTTGAGATCAAATGAATGCATAAGTCAAAGTAAAACTGTGCTTAAAGTTTTAACAGGGATTCTAACGGGACATTGTCACTTGAATGAGCACCTGAAAAAGCTCAGAAGAGTGGAGGAAAAAGATTGTAGATTTTGTAGCATGGAAAGAGAAACCTCCATCCATATACTTTTTAACTGTACAACAGCACTTCAGAATCCTAGAACACAGCAAATGGGAGATTACTGGATAGAAGAGGAACTTTTACCTTCAAGCTGAAGCCTGCAGATATCCTAAAATAACTCCGGGACATAGGACTAAAGGAGCTACTCTGAGACTTTTCTCAGAAACTAAGTAAGGGGGTTCAATAGATCTCTCAGGTCTTAGTTAATGTCAGCCCAAACTACATTAAATACATATGATAATAAATAGGTACTTAATATTTAGTACAGCAAATAATTTCCAACAGCTCAAGGAAAATTGTGTTTCCTATTACTATCAAAATCTTTCCATGTAAACTTTAAAATAAGTATCACATATATTTAAAGTATAGGTACTTCGGAAAAGGCCATAAAACTATAAAAGTTTATTATGTGTTCTAATTGAACGGACGTTTTAGAAAATTATGTGTTTACGAAGTTTTGCTAAATTTATTCCTTTGCACGTATTTTCTATTGTTTTATGCATCGTAAAAAAATATACAGAATGACCTAATAAAAATAATTACAGTCATGAGGAGCTTGTGTAAGTATTTTGGACGGAACTTTGCTTTGGTTTTCGACACAACAGCTTTTATTACCAAGTGACGGAATAGTCCGTTTCAAATATTTTAATTTAATTGATTTGACATGTTGTTTGAAAAACAGGGTCGGAGCTACGTATGGGATTTATGGGATCCAGGGGCTCCGAATTATAAATTAATGAACCAGTAAGACAAATACAAAAGAAATAACAAACCCGAGATAGCATATACATTGTAAATACAAGTAAATTGATTTTAGAAAAGAGGCAGCAAGTTTATTTGATAAATTGACAAAACTGCCATTTCAACTATATTTTGGAAAGAAATTCAGTTATCAAAACCCGTGGCTTGGACTTACATTAAAAACTTTTATAAGCAATATTTGACATGAATCATATCAAGAACTAAAGGAATATCGAGAAACATCTGAAAAATTGAGTATTAGTGTAGAAATAGAATATAGCGATGTGATTAAGACACGGATTATTTCAAAATTTGCCGATGAATCGACAGAAAAAGCTGTGAGTGTGGCAGAGAAATTTAAAAGCGATACGCTTATTGTTGCCTTGGATAATGGATAAGCTAATCGTTGATTTAAATAGAAGAAGTCAAGTATGTGCAGAATATAGTGGGAAATTTAAATTTTTGATGCATTTGCAAGAAGTGAGTAGAAAATATACCTACTTGGAGAGTGTACAGTTATTAATTACTATTCAGATGACGTAGACCAGCATTTACTAAATGAATGTGCTCAATTCAAAACTTTTTTGAGAAAGTTTGAGTTAATAATATGCAGTAGAAAAAAGATAGAGATGAGGAAACGAACTGTGCCATCATGTAAATAGTAAGGAAAACTCTTCAATTTATTGCTCGAATATAGAACGTCTTGGTGATTTCGGACTAGTTTAATTTTCTCTAGAATTGGCTGGAGAATATGTCATTAAATTTTCGTGAAAAAATATTAATTATTCGCAGAGAAACCGCGAGATGGTCGTAGTCGAAAATCGTTGAATTTTTTTTTTCCGCATGGTCGGTAAATAGTCAATTTTTACCATGTTCCCCAAATATCGTATTCGTGTTCAGCATCCTCGAAAATATAACCCTTTCTAGCGACTAGAACGAGATTGGTCTGTTTTTCATTTTCTCGACGACTTTCTAAGACATTTCTACGTTGAAAAAAAGTTTTTCAGTTTCCTCCCTGTACATTTTATTTTCAGTCGCTAATTCATATTCGTATATTCGGTGAATAGTGTGTTATATATTATTTAGCGCGTAATTCATTTTGAAAAGAAGTTGGCACGTTTTAACTTTATACATAAAAATAAAGTCAACAAAGAAGTTCAACTGATGATAAAATACAAAATGTTATATGAAGCAGTAATGGAAATGTTAAATCCCATTTATAATTTATGTCAATGGTAAATATTAAATTTAGTTTACAAATCAAATAAAATTATAAAACTGGCACTCTGTAATTTGTATTTTAAGGAAATAAATAAGCATACGAAAAGAATCACAATACTTGATTAGCCTATGGATCGACAGATTTGTGATCGTCAAACGAATAGACAATAATCTACTTATCATTCAGAAAATATTATGCAAATTTAACTATTTCATGATAAAAATAAAAAAGAACAAGAAGCTGGACATTTATCATCAATAATTGGGCTATAACTATTCAACTGAAAGTGGTAGATGTAAATTGACCCAAAATATTTTGATAGCAGCCCAAAACCTAAAAAGCTTAGTTCTAAGGATTCCTAAAATTGAATGCTCACCTTTTTATAGTTTTTTTTCCAGGAATACTAATGCAAACACAACTAACCTAAAAAATTGAAATTAATAACAGACAGATGAAAAATTGAATAAAATAAGACAGAACGATATGTCCCTTAAATAGAAAGACTGTTGAAGTTGTAGCTATCGCATCTTTGTTCATGCTCAGCGAGGCTAGGATACGACCAAACTCACAGAGTTACAGAGTACGAAATAGCGAAGAGAAAGGAATCTTTATGGCTATTTTGTTACATTGTGCCATTTCTGCTAGATCACCATAGAGATGAAATAATGGAAATGGGAAATAATGTAGTGATTGTGATGGCATACATACGAGCAGTGCTATAAGATTCGGCAAATTATTATGTTCCGTATTACCATTCTGTTAGAGAGAGAGAGATAATTCTATGGAACAATACAGAGACAATGTTGCATTCGCCTCTCCGGAGAGTGTATCCAGAACAATCGAGTCTAGAGTGGTGGGTGTTTCATGGAGGGGAAGTAGTTTGTTCTCTTTTGGACATAAGGATGATAAATATTTGCTGAACCTGTATTCTGTATGTTCCAGTCCATTGTATACTTTATCAGGAAGAAAATGATGGTTACATTTTTGATACCAGAAGTTTTTACCCTCGGTTTAACCAGTTTTGTGCGATAAAATTAAGTGTTCAACTCGGTGTTTAGGGATGACGAAGCACCATGGTGATAGTTCACCTTTAGTCTCTGAAGAAGAAAGCTAGGTTATCAAAACGAGCGTAGAGTGTTGGTTATTGTGTAGTGGCGGAAAAAATCTTTAAAGAGTCCAAACAACAGAAATAATATAATAAGATACCGGGTATTTTTAGTTTCAATATCTGAGATGATTTGAATATGCACGTAGGTACGGTGAAAAAAATTTTCTGCGTTAATGCAAAAAAACAAAACATTATTGCACTCATCTATCATTTCACTATAGCGTTTTGTCACAGTATATGAACGAACCAGTATGTTATCTCGTGACGTCACACTGACGAGCTCCCTGTGACCTACAACGTCGTTCGGATGACTACATCATCCGGCGGCCAGTGCAGTGCTGCGATCCAACCAAAGTGCAAGTGGTGAATTTGCGAATAAAATTATTTATTACTGCTTATATTTTTACGGCTTTTCGGTATTATTTCAATAGTTTATAAGCATTTTTTTGCAATGGATACCATTAAAAAGAAGAAATCGGGTAGTGTGTGTAGTTCGTGGATGTAACAATAAATATTATAATTGTGATGAAAAATTTTACCGTTCTCCAAAGGATTCAGAGAGGTGAGAAACTGTTTGTATTTTCATACGAAATGTATAATACTTTATTATTTGATCTTCATATTACATTTATGAGCCTTAGTTCCATGCATTGATTTAATTTGTTGTTTGCGTTTCAGAGCTAAAGTTTGGCTCGAAGCATGCGATAGGCCTGACTTGATACCAAAAATAGAAACTCTACACAATCATAGTAGTCATCGTTTATGTGGTGCTCATTTTGAACCAGATATGATTATGCAACATCATCAAAGAAGATTTCTTTTGAAAAAAGGCTATTCCAATTCCAATTCCATACATGCAGCGTATGTGAGACGTATTCACAAGCGTATCAGAATTTAGACGATTCGTCTTCATACAGTTACCTTGGAGCTTATGAAAATACGAATAAGTATACTTTTGGAAACTTGAATATGCCGCATGAAAATTTTGTACAATACATCTCATTATTAGAAACATTATTCCAAATGAATTTTGAGAAAGTTGCTACGGAATATAATATTGTTGAATCACTTATAAATATTAGTCAAACAACAGAGTTTGTACATTCTTGTGTTGATTTTCCAATGAAATATTTAATAAAACTTTTCTTCACGGTACGACCATATTACACATTAAAATTTGTCAATAAAAATTTCAAAAATCATAATCAAATGAAAATTGTAATATGGAAAAACCAATAAATATTTTGTATAAGACTATTGTTTCATTAACTCATCAGTGTACTGTTCTACAATATTTAAGAAAAAACATTTAACACGTTCAAGTCATTCTAAAACATATGCACCTACGCCTATGGTAAAATGAATCGTAAGACGATCCGTTCAAGGTTATCAAAAGCTCTGGCAATTTAGGAATGAGATTTATGAGAGATACACTACTGGTTGGTTTATATACTGTGGTTTTGTCATCATGATAAACATAAACAACCATTTTTAGTCCATTTAGAGCAGCCTAAATGAGATATTTTTTTATTTTTGCATGAATATAGAAAAAAGATTGTGTGCGACTCGTGCAAAAAGTGTTTATTGCACGCGACGTGATAGATGTGGACTCGAAAACACTTACTTTTTGCACTTATTGCATGAATAACTATTATTGAGCTCAAATCCATTTTATAATATTTAAAATAATATTTTGGGATAATATTTCCGATGTACTATTTAGTGCAGTTACGAGATAATTAACAGAGGATCTAACAAGTATTATTTGTAATTCACTCAATTTTTTGTAATGTCTTCTGATATATTTTATTTTCACCTATAATTAGATTTTTGTTATTTACAATTTTTGACCTCAGAAGGATTCACACTCACTCCAGTGGGCTCAATCATTATATGAAACTAGAATACACGGAGAATACATTTGAACCAAATTTCAATGATTACATTCGGATCCCCTGGGTACGGAACACTATAAAACGATTGGGGTAATCAATCTATGGACAATTTGCTAAGAAAGTGGAAGTATGGGTTGAGTTATTAATACATTTTAATGCAACCAGGATCTTATCATAGCCAAAAAGAAGCCGTGATAAGACCACAAAATTTATAATAATCGTACCAAAATTCAACGATTCATTATCATGGTCACGCAAGCTACTTTCGGAAATAGAAAATCTGAATGAATCAGTTGCATCAATTAGAAAAGGTGTATTCATTGATGGACCACTCATAGGAATAAACAATATTGTTTATAAGTAAACAGTATTAAAATGGAAATCCATTATTAAATTTCAACTTTGGAAACCTAGAATTCGGAAAAAGGAGTAGAATAAGAAAATATGAAGTATCTATAGTTCATCTAAAAGCGCGAAATTGAAGACCGCTTGTTGGTATTTTTTTTCGAAAAAATTAAGTGGGCTTCTGGCTAATGTTGTTTGCCCCACGTTGACTGGCGTGTGCGTTTGTTTACATTTTAGGCTCTAGGATCTTAATTTAGCTTAACGCTATGGGTACCTACTGAATTTAGAATGTTTGGTCCAAAGTATTACCACAGATTATGAAAAGAACAGATACGAAAGCTGGACAGAGAACAGTAAAAAAAGAGAGAGATGGGTGGACATACCCATTTAAATGCCCATCGTCTTATGTCGACTCCGTTCGGGCTGCTTCACGAAATTTCTCAACAGGGTAGTCAATTTGCATGCTATTTCCCTCAATTCACGATCATAGGTCAAATATTTTATAAGCATTTTTTTCAAGTGTGATAGTTATACAGATACAAATATTCGATAATCACATGTTTTAAATCAATTTTATTAACATTAAAAGAATTATACTATTAAAAAGATTATAATGTATAAAAATCATACCATAAATATATACTTTTTTCACAAACCACATCCTTGGCAACCATGCACCATAATGGTGACGGCTAACCTAACCTAACATAATCAAAACGTCAAAACATGCTCAAAATCACTTGTAATCTGTGCTCAAAATTCATAACGCCATTTTTGTTTGCTTCATTGTTTAAAGGAGTTCAATCAGCGATATTAATAATGTTATTTGACTAATCGATTGTGTGTTGTGGAAATATTAACTAAAAATATAGTGGTATAGATTGTTATTCTTATAAAATGAATAAACATCAGGGCGAAGTGTATTGTTCATACAGAGACTGTCCAAATAAATTTTATTCGGAAAGAAAAATAAAGTTCTTTCGATTTCCAAGGGATGAGAGTATATAATTTAATATGATATAAGAAATTTTAAAGCTTTTGATATTAGCTTTGGTGCTAAAAATTATTATCAAAATTCTCCCCTGCATAGGTGTATATTGTATTCCCTTTGATAATAAATAAATTGAGAATTATTTGTACTTTAAAATTTGGTTGATTTTTGTGATTTATTAATTGATCTCCCAAGATTAATGACTATTTATAACAAATCATAGGAATGTACATATAGGTATTAAATAAATACATAAATATATACCTATTATGATTATGATTATAATTATTGTTTAAATTCATGGCGCAGTTTTAAAGATTCAGTGGAAACTTCCAAAAAAACTAGATCCGGCACTAGAGTCAACAGTGCAATTTGGTAAGAAATTCAGAAAATATTTTAAACTGGCAACATCGCGGCCATACCGAATTAAAGGTCCAAGGTTATTGACGACGGAGCTGGAAATCGTTTGATGTTTTACCGGGATTCGTATCAGATCTGTTCTCTTTATAATCTGTGGTTATACCATAAACTGGATAAGTAGCCTTTAGTCTAGGTACATGACACCGTGTTAGTGTTCCAAGATAAAATAAACACGTTTTTTTAACACGGGTGGATGTTTCAAACTTTGTTTGCTTTTAATCCATCACAAACATTTCAAGTTTTACCCTGTAAAATGGAAATAGTAATTTGAGTTATACTTTTTAGAAGACATGAAATATAAGGATGAAAAATGGTTTAGAGAAATAAATATACTAACCTATAAACAAAAAGAATATGAGCAAGCCTAATTCGCGCATGCTGGCCTTTAGTGTTCGTCCAAGAATTTGAAGTCCTTTGCTATGCCGGCTGAGTTTAAATATTCGGAAGACTCGCACAAGCCGAATGACACGCAGAATGGCCAACGACATGGCCTGATTGGTGCTCTTGTCTTGCGGACTGACAGGTGCACGCGGTAAATTCAAAGTATCTTCTTCTTCCGCCACAACAGTGGCCAAAGTAATAAAATACGGAATGATGGCGATAATATCGATAAAATTCATAACGTCTCGAAAAAAATGTAACTTATTGGGACACGCCAGGAAGCGCACGGATAATTCGAACGAAAACCAAATAATACAAATGGTCTCGATGAGGAAGAACGGGTCCTTGATATCGGGCACTTCGTCCTCTTCTATCTTGGTGCCGTTGGTAGTTGTATTGAACACTTTGTAGTGCTTGAATTCAGGCAGCGTTTCCAGGCAGAAAATAACGATGGATAACAGGATAACGAAAACTGATATGATGGCAACCACTCTCGCCGCCTGCGACGATTCTGGATATTCGAACAGCAGCCACACGTTGCGCTGGAACTCGTGCGATGGTAAAGGCTTTTCCTCTTCCTTGATGAACCTGTAAACAATTAGTTTTCATTAGCACTACTGAGATTTGTGATGTGAGTAACAGTTTTATGGGTATTATTTCAAAATGTTCACTCGGCCAACCCAACTACCCTAGATTCACACTATTTCCACATAATCAGGAAGTAGCTTGGTGTTAGTGGCTTACTAATCATTCACTAATATACCTTATGTCAAAAAATTGAAATTTCCAATGACAGCCAGGCTCTGCTTAAAGCTATCAGCAATGCATTAACTAAGTCTAAACTGGTAAAAAACTGTAAAGAATTCCTTAACAGGCAGGCAAGAGACAACAAAGTGTCTCTAATATGGGTGTCGGCACATGAGAGGATTGCAGGGAATAAAATGGCAGACCAGCTAGCTATAGAGTCGACTGAATAAGTTAGACAAGGAACTCTCGTTCAGGCTGCTGAAACTGGGTGAGAGAAATTTAAAGACAGTTACCGACCTGGTGACTGGACACTGCACCCTGAGGTAGCATTTACACAGGATGTGCAAACTTAGGGAACCTAAGGGCAAAAACTGTGAACTCTACGATAAAACACCTACTCACAAACTATTCTTATTGCGAGCTTCTAAAGATATCTCAAATGTAACCAGAACAAGAAATTCTCAATGCGGGTTTCTAAAGTTATCTCGAGTGTAACTGGGATAAGAAATTCTGATTGCAAGTTCCTAAAATTATCCCGAATGTTACCAGAACAAGAAATTCTCACTTTTGTGGTGTAGGATGAGGCAACACTGCTTACAATAGGTACATGCGCCATCGGCACCATTTAGTTTTAGCAGCTTTAGTGGTTAGGTTAGGTGCTGTGCTCATTTTGAAAGACAAAGAGATTATATGGTTTGCATAAATTTATTTGTTTTGTGTGGTTTCACTGGATAGG